>CM069904.1:173330216-173591703 GCA_036172215.1 Camellia granthamiana
TACTCTAGCGTCATGTTGCCAAACTACAATAAAGTTGTCTAGGCCTCCGTCACTGTACATTGAAAGATTTACTTTTTCCTTGAAGTATCTATAAAAAAATTCATAAATCAAACACGTACCTATAAAATCATACATAAAAAGTATCCATAAAATTATTCATAAAAACATCAAGTGTACGAATACCCATAAAGTATCCATAAAATCTGTCATTGCTTGTATCCATCAATCAAACATGTTATCACAATTCGTCTTGGTAATTTGTAGGTAATTTTTCCCCCTTAATAGAAATAAACATCTACACTTTTTAAAACCCATCAACCTCAATCGTTTCCCCTTAATCTTCATGTTGTCTCTATAGTAACCACTTGTTTTACAAGCAAGTGTAAGTCTTGGTGTTCTGCCATTGCCTCCCGCATCCAATGTCTTTATAACAATAACAAATCCAGTCTTCTTCCCAACGTCAGAAGTCTATTTAATTAATACTTCAACGACTACTAAAAATGTAATGACCCGGAATTGTATAATGTAATTATCGGTAATTAATGATGTGTTAGTATAATTTAATTGAAAGATTATCTGGTTGATTTAGAAAATTATCTATTGGAATTACGACTTCAGGACTGAAATCGAAGACTGTAATGGGTTCAGAAAATCAAATTGAAAATGCTTATGTGATACCGGGAATTTTTAGAACCATTTGATGAAATAATTAAAGACTGAAATTTATCTGATTCGCTAAGTTCCGTTTGGCTTGCAAGTTTTGGCATAGTTGTTTATAAGCAAATAAGGGCCTTGTTTGGCTTGAATGTTTTTGGCAAAATGGTTTAATTGATATATATATGTTAGAAGGATAAGGATGTTGACCATTTTTGACTCAAAAAACCAAAAGAGAGAAAAATCTAGAAAGAGAGAGAGAAGAGAATTCGTGGGTGAGGAAGAGAGACCAAGAGGAGGAAAGAAAGAAAGGGAAAACAAGGGAAATTAAGTTGAATCTTCTCCAATTAAAGACTTAAGGACAAACCTCGAAGACCGTGCAACCGGTATTGGGAACCCGCAGTAAGTAACATTTCTGTAATGTTAGGTACTTGTAAGGTATGTTTTATAAGGTATGTTTATAATGTAATGTTATGTTCTTATAAGGTATGTTGTTATGAAATATATTTTAAATGTTATATGAAATGTCATATGATATGATGTGTTTTGAAATGTAAGTTTAAACTGTGAACGAATGACCTATTTGCGAATCTAGTAGGGTATCCATAGATAGTAGGTCATGGGCTGACTGCCTTGAAAGGTAGGTCATGGGATGGAAATTGAAGAGCATGGAAGATGAAGGCCATGAAGCCATGACCAAGGCGCGACATGAACATGTGTAGACTGTTATGAATGAAAAGGTTATGTTTACCACCGACGGTCTATGAACGGGTGGCTATGTGTATGAAAAAGGTTATGTTTTACCACCGACGGTCTATGAACGGGTGGCTATGTGTATGAAAAGGTTATGTTTTACCACCGACGGTCCTCTGAACGGGTGGCTACGTGTATGAAACGGTTATGAAAAGGTTATGAAAAGGTTATGAAAATGTTATGAAAAGGTTACGAAAAGGTTACTAAAAGGTTATGGCATATGTCGATCTGTATATCCTTATATGAATACTGTTGACTGTTCATTGAGTATGATGAATGTATAGTTACGGATTTATGGTTGAATGAAACGTTGGATTTACTTTTACGTTAATGTTACTTGCTGAGTTTTTAGCTCATTGTTGTATTTATGTATTTATAGGTGAGCATGCTGGGAGTCAAGCCTAGGCTAAGTTTTGCATCGAGCCACCGTTTTGAAGCCACCAGTGTTCTTGAGTGCCTCCGTGTGGGGCTAGGCCTGGAAGGCCGTTGTGAGTCTTAGTACTGTTTGGTTGTACAGTTGTAATTGTTTGATACGTGATGTTTACATTATGTAATTATGTGGGTGAATTAACTCATTTTTGGCATGTAATGTATGCTCATATGTTACGCACAGCTCTTTGGACTATAGTTTTTGCGTATGCTTCCGCGAGCCCCGTTTTATTTAAGGATTGTACAGTAAGGCCTGTGGTAATCTAAGATTACTGGCCGGTCTCGTTGCCGAACTTTTAGGGGCGGGTTCGGGGCGTGACAAAAAATCTAAAGATAATAAATACATTTATACGTCAAATTATTAATAAAACTCAATACAAATTAAAAATAAGAAAAAATCATATTCATAAAAAAAAACTTAACAAACATCATTTGTAATGAAGTCATGACTAGAGTCTACTAATATTGCAGTACTTGCGTTGTTGCAATGAGCATAAGTATAATTATTCTACGCAAAAAAATAAAAAAATGAAACTGAAAATACATGGTAATGAGAAGCCGAACAAATTTAAAAAATTCGGTTTGGGTTACCGAAAATATATCTTTTATTCGGTAGTTAGTTACCAGACTTATATTTTTTGTTCGACAATGTGATGCCGAACTATTTTATTTTGTTGGATTTCGAACCACTAAACGAAAGTCGAATATCAATCCAGAAAAACGAAACAAAAACCTACCCAAAAAAAAAAAAAAACTCACTATTTCACTTTTTTGATGGTTCTTCACCACCATTTCTTCATCCATTGTTGTCTTTAATGATCAAAATACTGATTCTCCCTTTTTGAAAAGAGATGTGTAAGAGAAAAGAAAAATTACAAAAGGAAAAAGAGGAGTAGGGATTGAAGATCAAGAGATGTAAGGCAATCGCAAAATATATTTAATTTTAGTGTTTTGTTCTTAAAGGTAATTTCACACATGGATAAAATTGGGGGGAGGGGGGAAAACTCATATAGAGGGTGTAAAGAGGTAAAGTAATGGTGTAAGTAGGATCACCCTATTATATTAGTTTGTCTTAAATTTTAGTAATTTTTTTTAATTTTAACTTGTTATTGTGTAGTTATTGTTGTATTAAATTGTATTAAGTTCAATTATTTTTTTTAAATTTTTAACATATTAATTATATTAGATGTATTTAATAACTTCTTATTTTTAATCTATTATTCAAAATTCAACAAGTTTCAAAACTCATTAAATGAAATATAGTATTATTAACATAATTTGATTGGAAAATGCCTATGGAAGATTCAAAAAATGTCTCGAAACACTTTGAAATTGAAACAATCTTCTGTGTAAAATAAATAAGTTGAAACAAATCAAACAAATAAGAATAAATTACTTACAAAATTTATTTTACCTAACCGAATAAATATTTAAAAGACCAAGTTGAGTGTGTGACACTCGGTCCTTAAGACAGATTCGCTCCGCTACGATACTTACGGAAAATTGGTGTCTATTTCCCAAGATACAATGATCTTCACAAATTGTAGTAGCACTCCAAATAATTTGTGCAGCGAACCAAACCTGTGTTCTATACTCTCAAAGTATTCCCTAAAAATTAATATGAAGAATTATACAAAGAAAGAGCAAAGTAGGAGATTTTTTATGGATATTTTCGGATGTCCCAAACTGCTGGAATATGTTGGTATTTATAGGCAAAATGGTGACCAACAGATTTTCTTGAACAGATATAGATTTGAACCGAATAGGTATGAAATTTGAATGAACAGATACATTTTGAATTTCAAACAGATCTGGTGGCAAATTCAACAGATAACTGCAGGGCAGTTTCAATCTATCTGGGCAGTTTTAAAACTGCAGGAAATAGACTAAATAAGGGACTGTTTGAACTGCAAAAAATTAATTTAATTTTGTTTAGAAATTCAAATGATTTTCCCGCAAGAATTTGAAAAAATTCAAATAAATTTTGTCTAAACAATAAATATTAGAACCGACCCGACCCATAACCCACACTCGCACCCAGCACGGCACGGCTCGGCTCGGCCGGTCGGACGAACGGCGGCGGCGCGCGCGCGTGTGGTGGTTTGAGCCAAGGTTCCATCTATCCATAGCTCTTCCCTTCTACAAACTTGGGACGCCCCTTGGGGCCCAACCCAAGTGTTTCCACCCTAGAACTTATATACATACATAAGTTCTCTTAAATTTCCAATGTAGGACAAGCTTTACAAAGAAACCCACATTTAGTTCTTTAATTTCCTATTCCACGAACCCAAAAATGACGTCAACTTCCCATTCACTCATAAATGGTTTTGACGAACCATCTTCACTGTGTCACTTGCCATGCGGTAAGGAATACGTCACCTCTTTGGACCCACCTCAAAAGACGTGTGGACCCCACTCGAATTTGGGCTCAAAGTTGGCCTAACATAAGCCTATAAAAATCAAATTTTCAACAATCCCCCACACGAATGGAATTTGACAGAGAAAAAATGAAACAACATGATCTAATTACAAAGAGTCCAGAAATTGAAAATATTCTGCAAAAGATAGGTAGCTTTTGACTTTGAACCTTCCCTTGTGAGACACTATCAGATTTACTAGCTAACTAGTGAACATGATATCTTGAATTGTTCAGCCGTTTGCGTAAACCAAGACAATAGAACTCACATAGTATATCACCAGGCACAGTTTAGTTCTCACTATTGTGTTTATTTTGGCCCTAAACAAACCTAGTCTTTCATGAGTGCTCTAGAGAATTGTAGCCTTTCACAAATTTTATAGAACCGGTCCAGTTCACACTAACATAGGTGATTCTTATGAAGAGTATCCTACCATTCTCTACTAGGTTTACCTAGATATAAGAATCATTAAATTTTATTTCACCTAAAACGCTGCAGATATCACTATTTCAAAATAGAAATGGGTAGGAGTTTGACTCCCCAGTGATCCTGATGAGTCATACACAACTCAGTTGTCCCTTTGAACCTAGATCTTGGGATCTCCAGTCAACTAGGTTGGGTTGCCGTTGTGGTAACTCTTATTTAATAGGCTTAAGTCTCATTCCTCTCGATGAATTCTCAACTAGCTCTCTTGCTAACCCTTTGGTTAGTGGATCCGCTATGTTATCTTTAGACTTCACATATTCAGTGGAAAAATTCCATTAGAGAGTAGTTGTCTTACAGTGCTATATCGATGACGAATGTGTCGTGACTTACCGTTATACATTTGACTCTGTGCTCTACCTATTGTTGATTGACTATCACAATGTATGCATATAACAGACACCGATTTTGGCCACATTGGAATATCTTTAAAGAAGTGGCGAAGCCATTCTGCTTCTTTCCTAACTTTATCTAAAGCTATGAATTATGATTCTATAGTAGACCTAGCAATACAAGTCTGTTTGGAAGATTTCCAAGATACTGCCACACCACCAAGATTAAAGACATACCCACTGGTGGACTTTGAGTCTCTAGTATCCGATATCCAGTTTGCATCACAGTATCAGTTAAGTACTACTAGATATCTAGTATAATTTAACCCAATGTTACTAGTAAATCGAAGATATTTTAGAACCCTTATAATTGTTTTCTAGTGTTCTACTCCTGCATTACTCGTATATCTACTTAATTTACTTACTGCATAGGCTATATCTGGACGAGTGCAGTTCATCAAGTACATTAGGCTTCCAATAATTTGGGCATACTCTAATTAAGAAATACTTTTCATGTATATTCTTAGAAAGAAACAAATTAACATCCACAAGTATTCTAGTAAGATGATCATCATCTTTGCTAAATTTATCAAGTATTTTCTCAATGTAATGAGATTGTGACAAAGCATAACTTTCTGATATTTTGATAATTTTCATACCAAGTATTACATCAGCAACTCCCACGTCCTTCATGTCAAAATGTTTATTCAACATTTTTTTTGATAGTTTTAATCATGTCATTATTACTACCTGTGATGAGCATATCATCCACATAAAGACATACTATAATATAATATAATCGTTGCTAATGTTTTTAATATAAACACATTTGTCACATTCATTAATTTTGAATCCATTTGGCATTATTGCTTTGTCAAATTTCTCATGCCATTGTTTTGGCGCTTGTTTTAAACCATATAATGATTTAATCAATTTACACACTTTCTTTTCTTTTCCTGGAACAGAAAATCCTTCTAGTTGTTCCATATAAATTTCTCCATCTAACTCACCATTTAAGAAAGCGGTTTTCACATCCATTTGATGAATTTCTAGATTGTACAACTATGCAATAGCATTCTAATGGATGTTATTCTAGTAACCGGTGAGTATGTGTCAAAGTAATCAAGACATTCTTTTTATCTAAAACCTTTGACCACAAGTCTTGCCTTGTATTTATTAATTGATCCATCCGTTTTCATTTTTCTCTTGAAAATCCACTTATATCCAAGAGGTTTACACCCTGGTGGTAAATCTACCAATTTCCAAGTGTGATTTTGCATGATGGATTCAACTTCGCTGTTTACAGCCTCTTTCCATAAAGGAGTTTCAGAATTAGACATAGCCTCTTTAAAAGTTAAAGGCTCATTTTCTAACAAAAATGTTAGAAAATCTAGACCAAAAGATTTTGAGGTTCTAGCATGTTTACTACGCCTAAGTTCCTCTTCATCAATTTGATCTATCTCTAACTCTTGTTCTTGATTATGACTAGTAATAACATCATAAAATCTTTTATTATTACTAGTCTCTTGTCTAGTCTTATTTGGAAATACATGTTCAAAGAATAATGCATTCCGAGATTCAATAATAATGTTTACATGCATTTCGGAATGTTCTGATTTATGAATCAAAAATCGATATGCACTACTATTCTTAGCATAACCAATGAAAATGCAATCAACGGTTTTTGGACCTATCTTAGTCTTTCTAGAACTAGGAATAGCCACTTTAGCCAAACACCCTCACACTTTTAAGTAGTTGTAGGATGGTATTCTCCCATGCCACATTTCATAAGGTGTTTGATACACTTTCTTTCGGGATACTTTATTAAGTATATAATTAGCAGAAAGTATTACTTTCCCCCACAAGTTCTAAGGGAATCCAGAACTTATTAACAAGGGAATCCAGAACTTATTAACAAGGCATTCATAATTTCTTTTAAAATCCTATTTTTCCTTTTAGCAATTCCATTTTGCTGGGGTGAGTAAGGAGCGGTGGTTTGATGAATTATTTCATGTTTTTTACAAAACTCACCAAAAAGTGATTTATATTCACTACCTCTATCACTTCTAAGTTTTTTAATTTTCTTACCAAATTGATTTTCAACTTCATTCTTGTATTGAATGAAAGTTTCCAAAATTTCACCCTTTGTTCGAATTAAATAAATATAACTATATCTAGTATAGTCATCTATAAAAGTGATAAAATATTTTTTCCCACCTCTAGTTTGAATTGATTTAAAATCACAAATGTCACTATGAATCAATTCAAGTGGTTCTGTACTTCTTTCAATTGAATGGAAAGGAATTTTGGATAATTTTGCCTCAACACAAATTTCACATTTATGTTTTAAATCAATGTCAAATTTAGGTAAACATTCCATATTAATTAATCTACGTAAAGATCCATAATTAACATGTCCAAGTCTACCATGCCATAAATTTGAAGACTCAAACAAGTAAGAAGAATATGTATTTTTATTAATAACAGAGGGTACAACAGTCATTATATTCATTTTGAAAAAGTCATCAAACATGTAACCTTTTTCTACATATATCCCGTTTTTAGTAAGTACAAACTTATCACTTTCAAAAATTAGCCTAAACCCATTTTAACTCAACAATGATCCGGAAACAAGGTTCTTGCGAATGTCCGGTACATGCAGCACATTGTTGAGAGTGAGTTCATTTCCAGATGTCATCTTCAGAATAATCTTTCCTTATCTTTCAACTTTGGAAGTTAAGGAGTTGTCCATGAAAAGTTATTCACCGTTGTCCACTATAGAATAAAATGTGAACATCTTTTTGTCGACACAGATGTGGCGAGTAGCACCAGTGTCCACCTACCATTCTTTAAGATTTTCGATAAGGTTTTCCTCGGAAACAACTACAGAAAGATTTATGTCATCTACATCATTAAAAATTTTGTCTACTTCGATCATATTGGCTTGAGCGGGCTTCTTGCTTGTTCTTCTTTTGCTTTTGCTTTTGCCTTTGCTACGGCAATCTTTGGCTCGATGTCTCTCTTTGTCACAGATGTAACATTTGCCATTAAACTTGTACTTTTTAGTTTACCCCCATTTAGAGCCTTGTGAAGAACTTTCTCCAGAAAACTTCCGTTTCTTTGCTTTTGAAGAATGTTCCACCTTAGACTCCATTGGATGCTTACTAACCCGCTTCTCTGATTTGCGGTTGTCCTCCTCAATCCTCAAATACATAATCAATTCCTCTAAAGACATTTCTTTGCGCTTGTGTTTGAGGTAGTTCTTGAATTCTTTCTAACCTTGTGATAATTTTCAATTAAGGCAGTAATTTGAAAGGATTCACTGAGAGACATGCTTTCTGTATCAATGTCATGCAGAATGAGTTGGAGATCTTAAACTTGGCTGATCACAGTCTTAGAATCAACCATCACAAAATCTAGGAATTTTCTAACCACAAATTTCTTTGAGCTAACATCTTCTGTTTTATACTTTTTCTCCAAAAACTCTCAAGTTCCTTTGCCGTTTTGATAGGACTATAAACTGTGTTGTCAAGTTCGTTCAAGATGTAGTTTCGGCAAAGGAAATCAGCATGTTTCCAGGCATCGACCGCAGCAACCACTTGCCGGTCGGTTTCATCTTCTTTCAGAGTAGGAGCATTTTCACGGAGAAAACGCGCCAAGTTCAGGATAGTAAGATAGACATCATTTTCTGCTGCCATTTTTTAAAATCAGTTCCTAAGAACTTTTCTGGCTTCTCACCGTGATTTACTGGTACTGTCACAACAGGAGAAGGGGTTGATGCAATTGCAGTCACCATACCAGTACTAGTTTGAGCAATAGTTTCAGTAGCCATGAATTCTAAATTATAAAACAAAATTATAATTAGAATTTTATACTACACAGAAAATTTAAGTCAAAACCACATAATTAAATTCTGTAAAAATAAAGAAACAAGAATTATAACATTTATTTTCAATTAATTTGAAAATAAAATAAAATTTTATTTAATCAAATTAATTCCACACAGAAAATTAAATTTTTGTAACACTTCAATAATTAAAATACTGAAAAAGAATTTTAATAAATGAAAACTCAGAAATTATTTCTGAAAACCAAAATTAATCTCTGACCAACTTCACAAAAAAATATTCTGAATTTTTAATGACACCAGTATATTACTACTAGTTGTCAAAGAAAATAAATAATATATTTCTACTATTTGTCAAACAGTATATTACTACTGTTTTGATAGGACTATAGACTGTGTTGTCAAGTTCGTTCAAGATGTAGTTTCGGCAAAGGAAATCAGCATGTTTCCAGGCATCGACCGCAGCAACCACTTGCCGGTCGGTTTCATCTTCTTTCAGAGTAGGAGCATTTTCATGGAGAAAACGCGCCAAGTTCAGGATAGTAAGATAGAACATCATTTTCTGCTGCCATTTTTTAAAATCAGTTCCTAAGAACTTTTCTGGCTTCTCACCGTGATTTACTGGTACTGTCACAACAGGAGAAGGGGTTGATGCAATTGCAGTCACCATACCAGTACTAGTTTGAGCAGTAGTTTCAGTAGCCATGAATTCTAAATTATAAAACAAAATTATAATTAGAATTTTATACTACACAGAAAATTTAAGTCAAAACCACATAATTAAATTCTGTAAAAATAAAGAAACAAGAATTATAACATTTATTTTCAATTAATTTGAAAATAAAATAAAATTTTATTTAATCAAATTAATTCCACACAGAAAATTAAATTTTTGTAACAGTTCAATAATTAAAATACTGAAAAAGAATTTTAATTAATGAAAACTCAGAAATTATTTCTGAAAACCAAAATTAATCTCTGACCAACTTCACAAAAAAATATTCTGAATTTTTAATGACACCAGTATATTACTACTAGTTGTCAAAGAAAATAAATAATATATTTCTACTATTTGTCAAACAGTATATTACTACTATTTGTTTTTCCAACAAAATATTATTTTCTAAAACCATAGAATATAATTTTTGTAAGAAGAAGAAAAGAAGAAAGGAAACAAACAAAAAATTCTATATAAGCAGAATAATTCGAATATGTCTTAAGATTATTGGAATAATCTTCTGTGTAAAATAAATAAGTTGAAACAAATCAAACAAATAAAAATAAATTACTTACATAATTTATTTTACCAAACCGAATAAATATTTAAAAGACCAAGTTGAGTATGTGACACTCTGTCCTTAAGACAGATTCGTCCCGCTAGCGTACTTACGAAAAATTGACGTCTATCTCCCAAGATACAATGATCTTCACAAATTATAGTAGCACTCCAAACAATTTGTATGGTGAACTAAACCTGTGTTTTATACTCTCAAAGTATTCCCTAAAAATTAATATGAAGAATTATGCAAAGAAAGAGCAAAATGGGAAGATAACAGATTTTTTCTGGATATTTTCGGATATCCCAAACTGCTGGAATTTACTAGTATTTATAAGTAAAATGGTGACCAACATATCTGCCCGAACAGGTGCAGATTTGAACCGAACATGTATGAAATTTGAATGAACAGATACAGTTTGAATTTCAAACAAATCTGGTGGCCAATTCAACAAATAACTACATAGCAGTTTCAATCTGTCTGGACAGTTTTAAAACTGCTGGAAATTGACTGAATAAGGGACTGTTTGGACTGCAAAAAATTAATTTAATTTTGTTTAGAAATTCAAATGATTTTCCTTCAAGAATTTGAAAAAATTCAAATAAATTTTGTCCAAAAATTAATATGAGAACTGACCTGACCCACACCCGTGCCCAGCACGGCTCGGCCGGACGGCGGCGTGTGTGGTGGTTTGAGCCAAGGTTCCATTTGTCCATAATTCCTCCCTTCTACAAACTTGGGGTGCCCCTTAGGGCCTAACCCAAATGTTACTACCTATAACTTATATATACACATAAGTTCTCTTAAGTTTCCAATGTGAGACAAGCCTTACAAGGAAACCCACATTTAATTCTTCAATTTCCTATTCCACGAACCCGAAACAACATCAACTTTCCATTCACTCATAAATGGTTTTGACAAACCGTTTTCATCGTGTGATTTGCCATGAGGTAAGGAACACGTCACCTCTTTGGACCTACCTCAAAAGACGTGTGGATCCCACTCAAATTTAGGCTCAAAATAAGTCTATAAAAATCAAATTTCCAACAAGTTTTAGCAAGAAAGATTAGTGAAATAGTAAAACCTTCAATAGCAAAGTTTCTAAAAAAATTGAAAATTCCTCAAACTACAACTCTCTTTGCTTAACACTTAAATAACGGAAATGTTTGAGAGCTCGACAGATTTGGCTCGAAAATTGGCTCGAGGAGAAGAGGAGGAGAGAGGGAGAAGAGGAGAAGAGGAGAAGAGGAGCTCCTCGGCGTCGCAGCTCCCCACCCCGGCATCGTCGCAGCTCCCTGCCCCGGCCTCCGCCTCTGCTTCCTCCTCCATCGCAGTCCCGCCGTAGCTGCTCGTCGCCTCGTCGCCTCGTTCGTCGCTGCTCCTCGCCGATCGTCGCACCACCGCCACCGCCTCGCCCCGCCTCCTCCTCCAGCAGATTTATGGCCCCCTCCCCTCCCTCCTTCTCCCCTTCCCTCCTCCTCCTCCTCCTCCTCCTCCCTTCTCTTCTTCTCCCTTCTTCTTCTTCTTCTTCTTCTTCTTCTTCTTCTTCGTTCGTTCTGAAACTAAAACAAAAACCAGAAAAAAAGAAAAAAAAACAAAACAAAACAAAACAAAATCGACACCAAAACGACGTCGTTTTGGTGTCGAGCCACAGTCTCGAGATACGTAGCGGGGTCGCTTAAATAATGTCAAATCAAAAAAAGAATACTAAAAAAATATATATATACTCTTTTTTTAAATAAATTAAAAAATATCGTACAAAGAGATAGAGGAAAAAAAAAAAAAAAAAAGAAGAAGAAGAAAAAGAAATTAATTGCCAAAAACCTCCAATGATAGGTGCCTTTATATATTGTATACTATACTCACTTTTTATTTATTTAAAAATATATAAAATTATTTCAATTATTTCAAACTTTTTAACAAGTATTCATAGAACACTTCAACAAATTCTTTTTGAAACATACCCAATTTTTTTAACAACAATGGTAGAGGGGTCCTAATTTTTGTGGCTCAAATGGCTCGAATTTACCAAAACGACGTCGTTTTGAGTACAAAATAACATCAAAATTGTCAAAACGACGTCGTTTTGGCAATTTTGAGCCATTTGAGCCACAAAAATTAAGGCTCTCAAACATTTTTCTTTTTTTAATTGACTTTCATGTTTTCCTTGTTATTTTTGCTTTTAGTCTCTTCCTTTTTCTTTTCCTATTCTCTGTATTTTGTGCAGCATCATGGCCAAACAGACCCTACAATTATATTGAATTTCCTCCATAGTTGGCTTCATAGTGTGGGAACCTACTTTAATATTGTAGTATAGGATTAGGTATTAGGTATTGGAGGATTAGGTATTAGGTATTGGAGGGGGGAGGCATGGCCCATTTTGACTTATTCGGATCTAGGCGAACTTTTGAAATACACCCTTTATACATAATTATTTTTTCAAAAAAAAATCTAAGTTAAAAATTGTAAATATTTGTATTTTTATTTATTAATATCTACACAAATTTATATAATTACTAAAATTATATACTAAAATTTATTTATATTAATTATGACATGAAAAAATCATTACAATAACTTAAAAATCTAAAAATATAGTCTTCTTACTTTAAATAATTTTATCATTATAATATTAATTGGGTTTGATCGTTCTTAAAGGGCTACATATACTATAAGAATTAAAATTAATTTGAGAGCCTTAGGATTGGGCCTAGATGGAGAAAATATTTGCATCACCTTCTTATTTTCCATAATTTGATTAAAAGATTAAAAAAATGTGTAAAAAGATTGAAAAATTAATAAACCACATTGAAGAAGCAATTTGCTTAACGTTAAAATTATCTTTACGTATCATTTTTAATATATTTGTGAAACAGACTCTTAACACATTAAATTTATAGATTTTTTAATGTCATAAATTTTCGGTATAGTAAACTTAATAAATGAATAAGTGGTTAATAAGCTTTGGACCACCATCCTCTTTACTATTGTTACTATTAGTTGGGTGATTTTAGATTCACTAGTTCATCTTTTACATTGCTTTCATTTATTTTACGGAAACAAAATTTTGTGTTTCTTGTTTTGCATTAATGATTTTATAAGGGGTTATTTATCATTTGAAAAATAGAACATACTATCTCATTTTTAAAATAAAAAAAACACAAATAAAAGAAACAAAAGATAAAAATATAATAAAATAACAAATTCGACATATCTTATGAAATTCTTACTTTTAAAAATATCAAATTTCAATATGTCAATTTGTCACAAACTTTCAAATAGATTTGACATTGCCATGGAAATGCTCTAACCTTTCATCTATTATGCTTTGTTTGATTTACTGAAATAGAATGAAATATCATTTAAATTATAATATTCATCCACACATTCAATTTACTAGATAAATAAAATATATATATATAGATATTATAAATGAGATTATCAATTACCGGTACAATGAAATATGTCATTCTAGTGAATCAAAATAGGGATGGATTATGTGTCCATATGTTTGATTTGCCAATACAACTTCAGATTTATTCATTTCCAATGCTTTGATTTGAGAGAAGGACTAGGAGATTGTTGAATAGTAGCACAAAGAATGAAATTTAAAACATCTGGAAGAGAAATTAGAATTATGTTAATTTCCTACAAAAAGGGTAACTGCCCCAATTGTTTTTACTCTATCCATGTAATGGTTTTTGAAAATCTGAGGCTAATATTAGAGTTAAAACAGTGTCCAATCTTTTGGAGGCATTCTCTCCCAAGATTAAGGAGGTTGAATAGGATTATTTTAATAGCAGTGACCCATGAGGAAATAGAGATGTATAAATAACCCCAAAACTCCAAACCAATAATACAAAACATAAAAAAAGATTGTCATCTCAAGAACACCAAAAAACAGAAAAGAAGAAAAAAAAGAAAAAAAAGAAAAAGAAAAAGATGAATCCGACCTATCTTTTCCTCCGCATTTCACTCTTCTCCCTCTTCCTATTCTTCTCTCCCGCGTATGCCCACAACAAGAGCCATGAAACTCCCAAGAAGAACCCTCCTCAACCTACTCACTCTTCTTCTTCTTCCTCTCAACCTACTCATTCTTCTTCCTCTTCCACTCAACCTACTCACTCCTCTTCCTCTTCCTCTATGCAAGGAAGTTTCAAAGGCTCTTTCTCCGCAGTCTTTGCTTTTGGTGACTCATACACAGGCACTGGCAATGCTCATGGAACAGGCTCAGGGCACGCCTCTACAACCACACGAGAATGTGATGGTCGCCAACTCGTTGATTTCCTATGCGACTCTCTATCCCTTCCTCCCTTGCCAGCATACAAAGGCACCACTTCAGGGAATTTCAAGCATGGAGTGAACTTTGCAGTAAGCGGATCAATGTCTCCTTCAAGTGATGGTAAGAATAAAGATCACGCAGGAATGTGGAGCGAGTTTTCTGAAAATGTGCAGACTCAGATCAATGGGTACAACAAGGTTGCCCAAGAAATCAAGGGGGGAAATCCCAGCTCAGGCACCGCTGAGATTGAGGGTGCACTCTTCTGGGTTGGTGCAATGGGCGTGAAGACCTATGCTAATAACAGTTGGTCTTCAACTACACCGCTTAACAAGCTTACAGACTTGTCTGTTATCCATATCTGCGGACTTGTACAGGTATGCTTCAAAGAAACAAAATTGAACCGAGTGCAGCGCCGCAAACGAACTGAGTTTTATGCTACTATTTATTTATATATTAAAAAATGTAAGTAATAGCCACAAAATTTCATTATCAAGTTGCAAGCCAAGTTTATTCAAGCTCAAAAACAAGCCTAAAATTCTAACTCAAGCTTGTTTATTTACTTAACTAGTTGAGCTCGCAAACAGCTCAGTCATTGCAATTCTAATCACATATGTTTTGTACCTGTTCTCAAACTAGACTCGACTTAAACCTAATGAATTGAATGCCAACATGTATAATGTTTTCTACAAAAAAAATAAAAACAAACAGTAAACTATAAATGTTTGCAAACGATACCTGAAAATTTCATGTTTCATATGACAGTCATTGTTGGACAGCGGTGCAAAGCACATAGTGGTTCAAGGACTACCGCCAGTGGGGTGCCTCCCTCTATGCCTTCTCATGGCTCCACCTCACGATCGCGACAAACACGGGTGCTCTGCAATTATCAACGCAGCGGTAATGATCCACAACGAGATTTTACAGGCAAAGATAGAAAATTTTCAGAGGAGGTATCCGAGTCATTCAATCATATATGCTGATTTCTTTAAGGCATTCCTGACGATCCTGATGAATCCATCGAAATACCACTTTCAAGAGCACTTCAAGGCATGTTGTGGCACCGGGGGTGGAGAGTTCAACATCAACCCGAAATCGCTTTGCGGGTCGCACGGAACGTCCACCTGCAAAGAGCCCGGGAAATACATGAACTGGGATGGGATCCACCTCACGGAAGCCATGCACAAGCAGATAACTGATCTCTTCCTCCACCAAGGCTTCTGTACACCATCATTTGATCAGCTTATCAAGAAAAAAATTGGCAAGTAGATTGTCCGTGTCCGTAGCTAGCTTAATTCGTTTTACTGCTCCGAGTGGCTTCATTCAGAGAGCGAGATAATAAAAGAGTGCTCAAACACAAAGTTTTGTATCTTTTTTCCCTTTTTCTTCTAAAAGTGTGATACACAAAACACACAAATCAGACTATTGTATTGATTGTAATACATACCTGTCCTGTAATAAAGTCAATCACAGCGTTGTTTATGCCTTCTTGAATAATCTTTGATTCAGACTACTGAGGAAGTTGAGATGATGAACTTTAGGATGCCTGTTCGGCAGCTAAAATCTTCCCCCTCCGCCTTAGCCCATCACTGTAAGGGCGTTGTGTCAAGTATTGTTTTCGTTTTCGATTGTTGAATACAAAAAAAAATGGATACAGAAAACTAGTTGTTTGACAAAGATGGTTTTTTAATTTTCAAAAGTTTTTTTTCACTCAAAACTGAAAATGATATGCAAACAATGGATGTTTCCAAACCTTAGGTTATTCTTATTTCCAAAATCACCAAAAATAAAAAAATAAAACAAAATCACCAAAATCATACAAGATGTAATATCACCGTGCAGGGGAAGGTAAGACTCCCGATCTCATATAATAAAATTTTGCTCAAACTAAAGGAAACAACGACATAATTTACCCTTTATTTTTTGCTCAACACAAAGCCAAGAGGGCAACAATCACTAAAGAACCAAGCCTCTAGCACCAAGAGGTAACAACCTAAAAACATCAACAAACTTCAAAAAGCACTAAGCACAAGCCTCTAGCACCAAAAGGTAACAATTTAAAAAACATCAACGACCCTTTCACAGCCCAAGAGCACAGGCACAAGAAGTTCTCACAATGTAATGGCTAATCTAGTAAGAGCTTCTGAAAAACATCAGAATTCGAATACTGCTTTTTTGCAATGAGACGATGAACTTTATCTGTAAGCTCCACAGCCTCTTCATCAGAATTCGAAGTCTTTCCTCATGGAAATGTGAGCAATGAAATGAGATTAAACATCAAAGAATACAACAAATAGATCACTGCATTCTATATTCTTACTACATTAACGTTCTTACAATAAAATTTTTATGACAGCCATACAAATAAATTCCACAGACAATTGAAACCAAACACATCCTTTTGTTTATCAACGAAGATCAAAATTTTACATGAAACAAGAGAAGAGTACACAGGAGAAATTGTTGGAGACAGCAACATCAAATGCAGACAAATCCGTGCAAGTCCAACATAACTATGCCTTTTAAGCTTTATTTCAACAATTGAAAAATAATAATAATAATAATTAAGAGCGAGATGCTTCTTTCAGTAAATCAATATGCACTTTCATGCGTTTTCAACAATGGACTTCTAAAACTTAGAAGTCTCATAAATGAGAACTTTGGTATTGATCACAAAGATATCCTACACTGAGAATTATTAACTGCTTACAAAGTACAAAACAGGAATGGTCATTTCATTTGACTCATTTCCGTGTAACAATCTCAGAGAAATTTTCTTACCAGACTCTATTTACATTTGAAGGTTGGCTTTTTCTATCTGTACACCAATCTTCTCATTTTTACTTCAGATTAAAGAAGGTAATCATAATGCATTAAGAAGAACGCTTCCGAGGAATCTTTTGGCAAGCTGCTTATATAGAGGTAAAAACGCAACAAGTCCTCTTTGGAAACTGTTTCAGTGTCGACCACATCATCGCTACAAGTAAGGACCCATAAGTCTCTTGACTTGACTCTCTTTATGCTACCACGGCAAAAGGGGCAGGACTCTGATCTTGTGTTCCTGCAAGTCAAAAAGGGTTAGGAAGGGAATAAAGTATAAAACCCAAGATAGAAGCATGGACACATACACTGAAACATGAGGGATACGCACAACATATATAGTTTGTACATTTATTATATGGCATATGTAATGATAAACAATTATTATATGTTATATAGGAATATTTAATTCAAAGATAATTTTTATTTTAAAACCTAAAGGAGAATAATATAAACAAATTTATGTTGTTTTTCTTTTTTCATTGGATTCGAAGTTATTTTATTCAAACTAGTAATGTGTTTCATGTGTGTCTAAATTATAAACACGTGTTCCCCAAGTGTTTGAAGCGTGTCTGAGTCTAGAATTTTTTTAAGATGGTGGGATATGTTTGGATGTGTGTTCGACAGGTGTTGGAAGTGTCCAATAAGTGTTGCGCCATGTCTACCTTCTTAGAAGCGTCGTTGTTTGTTAGAACCAGGTATTCATGGTGAGGGAAGAAAGAACTCTAGTGAATATACTTACCAATCACGGTAGCAATTGATGCACATTTCATGACAGCAATTGGGCAAGACCATTTTGGTGCACTGCTCCAAGCAAATCCCACATTCATCGTCTCTCTCCAAATTAACATTAGAAGACCCATTACCGGCTAACAGTTTATTCTTGCCAGGTTTCTCATAATTAGCATTATCCGATTCCACCAAGTCACCATGGAGCCGCTGAAGAGATGGCAATATAACAGCTACAATTTGAAATTTTGGAACAAAAGACAAGTATAAGTACATAAACCAAACCCAACTTCCTCCTTAACCCTCTTAAAAAAAGTTCACAAGTAGATGATCTACAAACCATAGAAGTCCCTAATAGTTGCCTTCCTTGCATGCTTTGAAATTCTTCGTCTCCCATCTGAGTATACCTGCAAACAGAACAAATGCAGTGAATTAAATCTTTAGGCACCATGATTCTGTGAAAATAAAAGGGAACATTGCATTTACATGAGAACAACTCAAAGCATGAAAACAACTCAAAGCAATTGCACTTTCCTGGAAGTGCAAGTCGGAACAAATGAGAGTTGTGTCTCGTGCCATAGCTTTCACTTGCACACACATATTCATTTGCACCTCCGTGAAAAGTGCAATTATTTTGAGTTGTTTCCATTTAAAAGCACTTTTCCCAAAATAAATAGTAAACACTCCCAAATCATTCAATAATCTTTCCTAATTTTTCTAACCCTCAAGTTGGATTTGTAATAAGCATAAAAGAAAATTTGATAAAAATCATTAAGAAGTTAAGTTACTAACAAACGAGTCCATCTTTAAGCATTTTTTAACCCTTCCCTCATTATCTCCAACAAGCACCGAGAGACTCAATTTCAAGGAAAGAAACAAAAATCAGTAGAGGGGATATATGGAACCAACCTTATACACGACTACATTGAACAGATTAAGATATCTAGGGAGCAGACATGTACACGAACAATCCATCCATTGGAGCAAAAACAGGAAGAGGGGTGCTAAGTGATTGTAAACCAATTTCATCTGAAGGCGTGCACCCCCTTTGGCTCTTGGAATTGCAGCAGCCCTGCATACCCATACAACAAAAGAAAAATAAATTAAGCCAACCGTCACATTTGCACCTTCTTCTTGCATTTGAATTTACTAACTAAAACAAACTAAGACTACATAAAATTTAACTCATAAACATTGAAACCTGATTTTCAAGGTTTGTTACAGAGCAATGGACCTCCCTCCTAGGTCCATGTTTCAACAGCAATACACCACACACTCAATATGTCTTTAAACTAAAACTTTTATCAAAAAAACAAAAAAAGAGGAGGACAAAACTATGTAATTCTAAACTGGGTGTTTTATGTACTACAGCTTTTAGCTTTATAATGTAAAGCTTGCTGCCTTACTTGCTACCTAAAATTCCTAACAATCAACAAAATCCTGAAACAAAAACAGTAGTAAAAAACAAAACTTTCTGCCCAAGAGAGATAAATTGCAATTTTGATTTCAACAAGGGATGTGAGATTAACTGTCAGTAGACATAAATGATAAAATCCCCAAATTGATAGTAATTGGTTTCACAAATTCCTCAACTGTACACACTATACAAAAAGTACCCAAATTCCAAAACCACCATACAAAAATTTCCTCGACTCGCAGAGTATCTGAATCGAAGCGATGATGATCATTAATGAATAAAATTGACAATACATACCCAGAGAATCAAAATTACAGAGAAGATAAAGCAAAACAGAAGAAACCCAGATGAAAAAACAAGAAAGCAAAGTGGAAAGAGAGCTCACAGAGCGTTTGCATGCTGAATATCAGCTTCCAGAATTTTCAGAGAGTCCTGGTACGAGAACCTAGACAACTGGTAGTACATCATCTCCATCTTTCTCTCACTAAAACTCTCTCTCTCTCTCTCTATCTTTATATATATATATATGTATCTATCTAGGGTTTTGATGATGAGATAAAGAAAATGAAAAGACAATAGAAAGAAATTCCTGTCCACAACCACAAATATAGATGAGCTGCGGGACCTAATCTCCACCAAAAACAGAACAGAACACAACAGAACAGAGCAGAGAGAAGAATACAAAGAAAAAGAAGTGCTTTTTGGGTTTGTTTCTCTCTCTTCTATCTCTTTCTGAATGGGAATGGGGCGGCTTTTGAGTATTTGGATGGACCGCTTTGGTCGATGGGTGGGGTGGGTGGGTATTTTATTGTTTTTTTTTTTTTTTTTTGCTTTGTCACAGAAGAGAGAGAGAGAGAGAGAGAGAAATAATTGAAAGCCCTGGCTTTTTTGTCTTCACTGGTTGGGTTTGTTGAGATGCCTCATAATCTTGCTTTTGTATTTGGTCTTCAAAAAAAAAAAAAAAATTATATAAATGCTTTCAATTCTTGGGTTTTTTCTTTTTTTTCAAGTGAATTTTTTCATTTCTTTATTTCTTTTGGATAATATTTTATTCACTTTGCTTATAAGAGTAAATGATGATTTCATTTATAATATATTTTTTTAATAAATATAAGTAGAACAAAATGTTTATTCTATTATAATGTTCATTCGTGTGTTTGGTTTGATAGATTTTATTTGAAATGCATTTTCTATCATTTTTTTAAGTAAATGTAGAAGAACTGAAATGATTATTTTATCAGAATATTCATTTTTATGTTTGGTTCACTAGAAAATACATTTTGAATGAAATCATTTTTTCAAATGTAAAATAAAAATTGAATCTCACATATTGTGTCTGTCATATGCGAAACTTATCAATTTATGAAAATCTTCAGTATAAAACACTTCTCCATTGTGAATTGGACTAATACCAACATGTATAGCTTTTCTAATGATTTAATGGTACAAAATCAAAAAAAGTTTTCTTTGGGTTACTCATGCAAAAAAACAAAAAAGTCAGAGACTTTGGAGTTATATAATTGATCAAGTAATTGAACATTTTGGATAAAATAGTGAGTGGGTGGAACATATATTTTTATTTGTTTCTTCATTCATAGTATGATTATATTTAGGTTTCAAGTACGATTCTCTAGTTCCTCTGATAAAAATAAAAATAAAAATAAAATAATCCCATAAAATTTGGGCATAAAATAATAATTAAATTGAGATGCTACACTACAATGAAGCTAAAGTAGTTTATCCATCGAGTGGAAGTCAAAATATTCTCCTAATATAGACGTGTTGATTGAAGGAAGGTTTAGTAGATTTATATATTTATTACAACCATCATTGCCATGGTTGACGATTAACCAACTGCCCCCCATAATATTGCATTTATTATGATCATATAAATTCTACAATATAAATATATAAATAATCCTACACGTGAAAATATATTAATGGCATTTATTTTTTAGATCGGTTTCTCTGCATTTCGTAAAGTAGACCAAAGGTATTGTTAGGCCTTGTGGTAGGCCTGACTAAGGAATAAATTTGTTTAAAATTCATAATTTGGTTTTGGATTGAAAATTAAGAATCCGTTCACTACGGATTAATTTCGGATTGAAGTTACGATGCCAAATTAAAACTGGTCTAAACCATATGTAACTTAAATATATATAATCCGACCATTTTATAATTGTTGTTGCCACTGACAAAATATTTGTTTGATGGGAGTTTTATACTTACTACATGTTGAATAATATGTTTTTTTACTGTATAATATGTTTATTTAAATTAATAGTGGAACAATATGCATGTTTATATTTCTAAAAATTATGAACAGATTAATATTGAAATGAAAATGTCATATGATTTTTCTTTATGAACAAATTATGTGAAACCGTGGTTCTAAACCGAGCCAAACCGTGTTTAAATTGATTGGTTCGGATTGGTTCCATGATTTAAAATAAGGATAAACTACTAATAGATCATAATAATTAAACTTAAGTCTTAGTAAAATCGTTGCTAAAAATAATTTTTCGTGACTATTCTTTTGCATGTATCGCTAAAAATTGACAATCAGTGACTTTTTTTGTCATTATTTTATAAATTGTCGCTAAAACTTATAATTAGTGACGTTTTTCTGTAACGAATTTTTTAAATTGTCGTTGAAAGTTGAAAACTAATGACATTCTTTTGTGATGATTTTTTAAACTATTACTAAAATTTATAATTAGTGACATTTTTTGTAACAAAATTTTCAAATTATCGCTGAAAATTAATGATTATTGACATTTTTTAATAGTGTTTAATGAAAAACGTCATTGATTCTCACATAACCTATTAAACAATAAATCCATCTATTAAGACCTAGATATAAGTTCTCCTTAAATGAATTTGTTTGGTTCCAATTTTTATGGAAATGTAGAAAACGGATTAGTCCTGATTTTACCCTAAACTGAACCAATCCGCACCATTCTTGCCCCTACCTTGTGGAGTCTATTATGAGTCTCACCGTGACGATTTGAACCATTTAATTTGTTTGACTATATGTATAAATCATTCATGAAAAAATTAAATTGATTCGACAATTATAACCCATTATTTTATTAGATTTGTTTATACAAAAATGAAACAGTTATTTTAAATTTATGATTTTCATCCCCCCTTTTTTTGACAAACAACAAAATATGTGACTATGATTATTGGATAAATTATATTTTATTTATAGATGATTAGCATGTATAGTCAAACAAAATGAATAATCTGCATTATCAGGTGAGATCATTGATGGCCTCACAAGACTTAACAACACCTCCCGTCCTTACTTATTTTTTTAAACTGGCCAATTTTTTAACTAAAAATTTGAAAAAACTTTACTCTTATACAAAATTTATGCAAAAAATATTATAAGAATGATATAATAATATAATTTTTATAAATAAAAATTAGCCTTGCGAGTGTTTTATATTAAAGTATTTATATTGTTTTTTATTTTTATATACTAAAACCTATATTATACAACAAGATGATCTCAAAGCACTGTTTTTTTTTTTTTTTTTTTTTAATAATAAAAGAAAGAAATGGAAAATATAGGAAAATTTTAAAACTTGGAGAAACAAGTTGTAAACTATTTAACGGGTTGTTGCTTTTATTTAATTTGAAAAACAAACCTCCAGCTGATTCTAGGTTTTTCCAACAGGGACCTCTCTACCCAGTTATAAAAAAAAACAAAAAACAGGGACCCCTCTATTGAGCTTAAGCTTAACCCAATCATCTTGAGGAGCCTTTCCCAAATTTTGGCTTTTGCACATGATTTGACTTTGTCAAATTTATTATATCATTAAAGGTAATCATCATCATTAAATATTTTTAAAAATAAATATTTTTAAAATAAATTTAATGATAAAAAATTTAATACAAGAGTTAGTAAGCTGGGAACATGTGGGTCATTTTGGGAAGCTGGTAAAAGCCAGCGTCCAGTTTTTTACCAATTTTGAGTCACATCACCTCTCACAAAATTTACCCACAAAAAAACAAAATAGTCACATCACTTCTCACAAAACTTTTCCACAAAAAGACAAAATAAACTAAAAAAAGTCAAAAAGTCAATTTTTTACCAACTTTTCAAAACACCACATTGTAAGGGTATAGCTAAAAAACGATTTTTTTGGGTATTGTGAGTGCATTTTCAAGGCTAAGAGGCAAAATGCATTGCAAAAGCATATATAAAAATATCATTTTTATTTTATCTAATTAGTTTAATTAGTACATTCCAACTGTACTCTTTATTTTAGTTGATCGATCAAACTAACTTAATCAATTTTTTTTTTATAAATATTATAGATATAGATAAATGAATAAATAATCTTTTTATGACATTCTGCATATATTAAAGTGGCATTTACAAATATGTTTTTAAAAAATATATAATTAAATTATTCAGTGGGTTCGATTTGAGTTTTTTGGATTAAGTTTTTTGAAAACTGAATTTTTTGTTTTTCGTGATTTTTGTCTTTAATCAATCTTTTTAAAATTTTAATTTTTTTATTTTTATTTTTTTAGATGCACTTTACTTAGATGTATTTAAAAAGTAAAAAATTTGTGAAAAAATATTTTAAAAAATTAATAAATACATAAAAATATGAAAAATATACTAAATGCTCGTATTTTTTTTATATTTTTGGTATTTAATGAATTTTTAAAAGATTTTTTCACAAAAATTATACTTTTTATGTGTATTTATATTAGGTGTGTCTAAAAACTAAAAAAATTGCTTAAAATATTAAAAAAATTCAGTAAAAATAAAAAAAAATAGAAAACAAGAAAGTAGAATTTTCTGAAAAGTGTTTTTGAGAAACTAAAAACAAGCAATCTGATTATTTTTAAAATATATATATATATTTTTGAATAAATATTTTCAAACGATCGTATTTTCGAATGGTAATATTTTCCCCCATTTGAGATGTTTTGGCACAATCCAATGGTGCAAAGTCATTTTGGCACATTCCTAATCAAGATCAAGACATCCCTCAGGACGACCATTCTAAACTATTGAGGTAGTCCCCCAAGATGGCCACCTTGTGTAATATCTGATGCACCCGATATGTGCATACATTGTTGTTGTTGTCTGATTCTATTTAACAAAATTTTGGTGAAATTTGTTTTTTTATTTAAAAAATAATAAATTTGAAGGGTTTGGTGGTGAATTCAGTTTTTTTTTTAATTATTTTTTTGGTGAATTTTTTTTTTTTTTTTTTTTAAATTGATTCTGTTTTTTGGAAGTTTTTTTTTTTTAGAAAGGATGAGAAGTAGAGAGAGGAAAGGAGGGAATGAAGGAAATCAATTGGTTTTGGCTGAAGAACTCTTTTTAGTAGGAAACAACATTTGCCTATCAATGAAAGTTGGCTAGATGTGGAGAGCGAAAATTAAAATGGACAAAATGCTTATCATAATGCAGAGTTGGTTAAAGGAGAAGAAAATAAGATTCATTAACAAAAATACCTAATGATATTGTTCTGCCTCACCCCTAGGAGATGCTCTAACAAGCTAAAGCTAAATGACGTTTAGCATAGTTATTTTTATTTTGACTATTAGAATTACTATAAGTTCACAAGCATATTGAAAAAATTGAAAAGCATTTCATCTATTTAGTTTTTATTTTATTTTTATTTTTTAATTTTAACTCATGTAATGCTTGTTTAAATCAATAACAGTTAAAATATAATTTGTTAGGTAAAAATATTATTTTATAATTCAAACAATCTAAATTATTCAATTGAACAATTATTTTTCTTACTCACAATTTTGAACAAACTACACACTACAACCAAACATCCATCATTCATCATCCCCACTCCTCCCTTTTTTCCTCCACCTGACTTTCTCATCAACCACTGTGGAATCCACTGTTTGTTATGCATTTTTCAATTGGACTATATTAACTGAATTCAAGAACTTTTGAGGACTAATAGATGAAATTGATAGTTAATGGATAAAGTAAAAAAAAAAAAGTTTAAAGGTTAAAAATAAAATTAATCTTGTTTTAATTTTGGCTTATTAATTGACTCACTAGGCCAAAAAATATATATATATACCAATTATAGAAGCACCATGATCATTTTTCTCAAACTAAGAATATTTTAACATTAAAAAAATAAAAATAAAACACCAAGGGATAAATCCACACATACAAATCAAACCAATCAGATCAAATAAGAATCAACTGAGTTAAATAAGAAAATAAAAAATAAAAAATTGTTGATCTTTGACTATTTCTTTTGATATGATCTAATCGAATCTTGAGACTAAAATTAGAATGCTAAATTAAACAGTATAATAGTCATTAAAGTGGATGCCTCAATTTGTGGACAAGTTTTAGTCTAACATTAATGTTATATTAATCAAAATTTAAAATTTGGAGACCGTTTAATAAGATTGATATCTAAATTTAGGTCGGTCTAGCTTGTTGAACAAAAATTTTTTTTTTTCAGATTTTTTTAAAAACAATTTGGACAAAAATAAATAGCAAATAATTCAAAGCAGTAGAAAAGCAATAAAAATCACTTTTTTTTTTGGGTACCTTGAATTCATGAAAATTAAAAAAATTGATTGGTAACCCTTAGCTTTTGTAATCACACATCCTCATTCAAAAAGCCAAAAATAAAAAATAAAGAAATATTTTAATCCAATATATTGGTTTAGTTTTTATTTTTATTTTTTATAAATGGCTAAAATAATTGACTCAAACTAGGATTGACAATTTTTGTTAAAAGAAAAAAAACTAGTATTGACAATTTATATTGACTTATCCCATCTTGTGCAGGTTTTCAAAGTTTCAATAAGAAATTAGGATGGGAGTAGTATTTGCTTTACCCCTCGCCACAATTATATTAATTAAATAATTTTGTCTACAAATAATTTAATTTATTAAAGTATAATAAAAACAAAACACTAATACATTAAGGGTACGTTTGTTTGGACGGACTGGATAAGGGGGGATTGTAATTCATCGGACTGTTAGTTCCGGGATACATTGTCCAGGGACAATTTAGTTGGATTGGATTTGTATCTTATGTTTGTTTAGTCATGGGATTAGATGTCTGGATTGGACTATTTTTAGTAAATCCAATGTTTGGTTAGACGGACTGGATAAGGATAAATGTTCAAAAGACTATTTTACCCTTATAATCTATAATTTATAATTTAACAACACTAAAAAAGTTTAATTTATAAGGCCACAATTTTTAATTTATTATTTTCAATTAAATTAAATTTATAATTTATAATTTATAATTTATATTTTTATTTAATATATAATTTTAAATAACGACAATAAAAAAATAATTTTATTTAGTATATAAATTAAATTTTCAGCAACACTAAAAAAATTTAATTTATAAGGCCATAATTTATAATTTATTATTTTTAAATAAATTTAATTTATAATTTATATTTTTTATTTAATATATAATTTTAAATTAACAATACTAAAAAAAAATTTATTTAATATGTAAATTTAATTTTTTAACAACACTAAAAAAATTTTAATTTATAAGGCCATAATTTATAATTTATTATTTATAATTTAAATTTTTTATTTAATATATAGTTTTAAATTAACAACACTAAAAAAATAATTTATAAATGTTCAAAAGACTATTTTACCCTTTTCTAATTGTTTACTAAGTAATAGCATGGAGGGTAAAATGGACATTTCACAAAATAATCCCATGGGATACCAATTCCATGGTTTCTATCCCACACCCCCCATGGGATAGGATAGTCCCACATTTGTGGGACTAATAGTCCAGGGAGACTATTAGTCCGGAGCAAAATTTTCCAAACAAACAATGGACTATTAGTCCGGTGGGACTAATAGTCCAATCCCACCCCCTTATCCCTCAAAACAAACATGTTATAATTATATATTTTTTAATCTATACATATGTTTTAACTTTTATTACACATCCATCTTTTTTTTCTTTTCTTTTTTTTAATTTTATCAACTCTCTCATTAGTATCGTTTCTTTAAAGTTGTGACAAATTAGCCAACACTTTTCCAATTCTTGCTAGGAGTGCATTTTGAACAAGTTCAACTCGGGGAACCTAACTAAGCCTAGTCTTAAATTTTTTAGAATTTGGACAATGGGATTGTACGTAGCAGTTTTTGAAGTGAATATAGTTTATTTTAATTTGAGATTTTGTACCATATTATTTGGCGTAATTTTTATTTATAATTTATTAGACAAAAATAGCTCAAATAAGTTAGAAAAAGTTGATTATCTAAAAACTGGGATAAAGGTGTTTTTAACTTCGACTTTCTGATTATCAATTTTTAACTAAAAAAACACCGCCAAACAAGGCTAATGTATTTTTAAATTTATAGTAGTTGTTTGGGATGAGTTATATAAGTGTACTTTTTGAGTCTTTAGCTAAAAAAGTAGAGAAAAAAAGATATATGTTTTGGATAATTTTTTGACTTTTTATGAAAGATATGTAATAAAAAATTGTAGTAAAAGCAAAATGACCATTCTATCCCTTTGACTTTTGGACTTGACTTTTGGATTGTTGAATTCAGAAGGCAAAATAATTTTGCCCTCCAAGCAAGGGCAAAATTATTTTGCCCTTTAAACTTCCCCCACAAGCTTCATCCAAATAGTACGAACTTTTTAACTTTTTAAATAATTTTTTAATTTTTTAACTTTTATAGTTTATGCCAAACCTTAATATAAGTTTGACAAAAATTCAACATCGCAAGTAACCTAATACAAAATCATATCATTTTTTTTTTATCATCATAAATGGAAAAGACCACGTGCCGCGCATAAATTTCTCTATTTTTTGACCATCTCTCTCATTTGAAAAATTATTTAATATTTTCAGAATATCACGTGTTCATACTCTTAGGCCAAGTTTGACAATTGTAAAATAATTTATCTTTTTATCTTTTTTTCATCACATTACTTTTTTACTTTTCTACACATCTTTTCATAAAAAGATAAAAAATACACTTATTTAGGTTATCCCAAACAACCCTTAAATCAATCATTATTCATTATACCTCTCATGTCTCTCAAGGGTAATTTGAGAACTTTATAAAATGTCAATTTTTTGACTTTCAACTTTTTTACACAAAAAAGTTATAAAAAGTCAGTTTTGTTAGATAAAGTCATCAAAAAGTTAAAAAAAATCAAAAAGTCAACTTCTTCTCAACTTCTCAAAATACCACTCAATCCCCCAACATATATCCATCTACCCACCTTTCTATCAATCATAATATTATAGAGTATTACGTATTTATACTTCGAGATTTCTGAATAATTATCAACTCTCATCACATAAAATTCTTTACTTTTGTATTACTAATAATTTTAAAAATATTAGTATGGCTTAAATTTAACAAATTTTTAAAAAAAAATTCAAATTTATAAAAAATTTAAATATAGATCAAATTATTATGCGCTAGTTGAGAACAACTCGGGCTAAACTTTGATAATATAAAGTTTCATAATTTTATTTTTTTAATTTATTTTTGATATCAGGGATGATGATGATTAATGAGAAATCGACAATGAATACCCAGCAGCAGATTCAACAATCAACATCAATGGATGCTTATTAACCAACTTGATTGAGGTGTGTGCCCACTGCTCCCGAATGATATTTCGCTAATGTTTGGGGCCTGAACTTTAATGAAAATGATCTCGTGCCCTTTTTATCTCCATTTCAGGTACTGATCTTCGTCGCTCTATCTTCTTAAACCCCACTTCTCAATTGCTAATTACTATATAGATATACTAGATATACATATCAACATCAACATATGTATCCCTCTGTGTATGCGTTTGTCCATCTAATATCTGATTGAACCCCAAATAGAAATGGGTATTTTTTATTTTTTTTTTATTTTATATGATTGGGTGTTCGGTCAACTTACACCCATCTTCATTAATTCATGCACTTAAAGAAACCTCAGTGGCCCTACAGAAATGGGTAGTTAGCTCAAATGCTAAATCATTGATTAAAATTCAACCCATATATATATATAAACTAGTTTGTTTAACACATTTGTTTTTTTTTTTTTTCTTTTGAACTATTATTCTAATGGTTTTTTTACAAGCGGTTAAAGTGGTTTTTTTTAAAAGAGTAGTGATTAAAAGTTTTAAAACGCAAACTAGAGCTCTAATTTGAGCTCTAGTGAGGTGGCATAAGGGTAAAAAAAAAAAAAAAGACGCAAACAAGCAAGCTCAATCATTTTTATTTTTAAAATGAGAAATGAGTTTGCCTTTTTGGAAGTAAAATGATATATATATATATTAGAACTAAAAAATAAATATTTTAGCCACAACCAAATGAAGCCTTAGCTGGCCTGTCCTAATTTGACTGCTGCTTATCACATTTCTTGACTTGACTACTGACTAGTCCCTAGAATCTTTCACATTTTGTTCAATTTCACACCAAAGAACATGACCATTTCCTCCGGATTGTATGTCTGTACTTATATGCATAGTCAATCTTTATGTATATCTAGAATTAGAGCAACTTGAGTTGAAAGTTAAACTAGTTTGAGTGTAAGTCTCTGATTTTTTTTTATTACCAAATGCTGGTGCTTTCAATACATATTTCCTTTTTAACATGACTTCAAATCTAAAATCATATTTGCAACACACTGACTTCATTAAAGTCATGTTTTTAATACACAATTTCATTTAGTTTATTATAAAACTTATCAAAGTTGTGCTTTCTAAACATGACTTTAAACCTGAAGTCGTGCCACTTCAAGAAACAATTTGAGTTTGAGAAATAAGTTTAAAAGGACCTGCATTTTGATAAATAAATCTTTAAAAACTTGGGTTTGGTAAATAATACGATGTGTGTATATATACATAGTCGTTCTTCGTGTATCTAGAATGAAAGCAAGAGGTATTTAATAATCACTTGAGTTGAAAGTTAAACATGTTGTGTAAATCCATTGTACAAGTAATATCAGCAAGAAACAAAAACAATTTTTACCAAAAAACATAAACGGTATATGCAAGTATAGTTTTACAGAGTATCGAGGGGGGTTGGGTAGATGTTTATCTTGCAGATGGGTGTAGGCACCCATTAGATAAATCAGGGCTCTCAATGTCTAGAAAGCTTGTTAGCAGTGTTTTGCGTGCGGATGGTGCTCTTGAACTCCCGGAAGATAACTTTTCATTTCCTTTCTGAATCTTGATTGCATCTTGTATAGCCAATATTACTTCCTGCATTCGTGGGCGGGAATATCCATGTTGCTCAACACATTGGATTGCAACTTCTGCGATCCTCCATACAGACTCAATTTTCACACTTTCTGCAAGGGAAGGATCAATGATGCTAATTACATCCCCTTTACGAATCAATGACCTTGCCTGCACGACAACAATAATTTCTAGTGATTTATGCTTAAGTGTCCCTAAATTGGAAAAGAAAATTGTAATCTTATAGAGAAGTTATACAGAAAATCCGAACATAATGATGTGTCAATGTCATTTTTGCAATTAAGAGCCATCTTGATGGATGCTTTATTTAAAAATGAATTGCTTCAAGTAGAAAAGCGCTAAAAGCTTGATGTTTTCAATAAATGGTAGTACAAAGAAGGAAAGGAAAAAACTTAGTTTTGTTGTGATTTAGGGATTAAGGTTTATGCTAGTATTGAAAATACAATAATCATGTCAATAATACAATCCAACTGCAGGTGCTGTTATGTAATTGCATATCGTTATTGCATTGTAGGAATTGAATCTTCAATAGTTCTTCTTCTTAAGCTTGAACATTGATTTAGTCCATGCTTTGATGTCATCTTTTTATCTTAAATGCAGGATGGCTGTAAAACATGCTGCATTTTGCTTTTGTCAAGGGAAGGCATTGCTTTTTATGTTTAAAATGGCTGAGATTTCTATCTAAGATAGATAGAGCAACTAATAGATGAATTACTTATTTTGTATGTGTTTTGGCTTGCTGCCCTTGCAAGAAGTGACTGAAAAGGAAACTATATGTTCATCTAAAATAGGTCTTATTTAAAGGTATCTAGCTTTACTTGCTACCTCAACCTTGTATTGATGAAGTGTAGATCATATCAAAGTACATACAAGTCATTAGTGCCTAAACAAATTCCAACCAGAGTTTGATAGTTTTTGGATTACGCTGTATGTTTTCATGTCACTTTATTTAGGCTTCATAACTCTTAGAAACCGTATCTTGTTCCAGATGTTCTATTCCTTTTTGACACACACACAGAGACAGTGGTATTCGAGTTAGTTGGATAGACTTTTTGATACATTGCATTTGAAAATCTTTAGATGGATAGAAACAATTATATGCACTCACTCACGCAAACATAATTTTTATGTAGCTAGCTAATATGGAAAGATTCTCAAATTAGAATATTCTCTCTCATGTTGCCATTTTAGGTTATAGGATTTTCTTCTCCGAGACACTAAGAATTCAACTAGTAATCACAAGTATATCAACATAAATACTTCTCTTAGGAATTTTATATCTTTAGCGAAATCCAGCCCATCCTTTTTTCTTGTCCTGTTACCCTATTGAATTTGTTTGAGTAGGTTTATTTATTTTACCAAGATTTAAATTAGCAGCAGATGCCTAAAATTAGCAACAGGAAATTACAAATGCACATACCCAGTGAACAATGTTCCATTCAGCACCATAATCTTCTGTCGAGACGGGCTTTCTTCCAGAGATCAGTTCCAATAGGACAACTCCGAAACTGTAAACATCACTCTTTTCAGTCAATTGCTGATTTGCGTAGTACCTGTTGGCCAAACTATATTAGTAAACCTTTATGCAGAACAAAAACATGATCTGTAGAACACAACTAGTATGGCTTACTCAGGATCTAGGTATCCTACTGTTCCCCGTGCCACACTTGATATATGGGTTAGATCTTCTTCAGCTTGCCTCGAAAGTCCAAAATCGGACACTTTTGCCCTCATATGAATGTCCAGAAGGATATTGCTTGTTTTCACATCTCGGTGAATGATGCTAGGGTTGCATCCAGTGTGCAAGTACTCAAGGCCTACAAAAAACCCAATTTGTGATTATGCTATTGAATAGCCGTTTGGCATGATGGGTTGGGATGGTTGGGGCTAAAATAGTCACAAAAAACACAAAATAGGCTTTTCAGCCTCTGACTAAAAATTGTCACATCCAAACCATAATCACTTCATTTTTTCTCTCACAAAAGTGAAAAAAAAAAAAACAAAAAGTCCATCCCAAATGAGACTTTTTAGCCCTAGACTAAAATAGCCAAAAAACCAACCCACATCCCAAACGAAGCCACGACTAGAAAATTCATTTATAGGTGAACAACAGAGAAGTTCCTCAATCAACCTTTAGCTGCATCTTCTGCAATATAAAGACGAGCCAGCCAGTCCAAGTGCTTGTGGTTGGCCGAATCTGTTAGAAGATTATATGATAGATTTATCTTTAGATGTTTCTATGGCATCTGACTAGACAAAAGGATAGAAAATTGACCAATTAATGTACGAAAATAGTGGCAGACCATGTATGTGATCCCGCAAGGTTCCATTGTGCATGTATTCATAAACCAGCATGCGCTGATTTGCTTCTTCACAGTATCCAATTAAAGGAACCAAGTTCCTATGATGAATTCTTGACAAGAGAGCAACCTGGGAGCATGCTTCTGTAGTTAATGATTTGTAGTTCATGATAATGTTCATAAGCTATGGACATGTAGTTACTTGTTAAAATGATTTGGTTTATTTATTTTTTTATTTTGTTGTAAATAATTTTTGTATGTTTTCAATGAGTTGCATTTTTGTGTGTTTTCAATGAGTTGCTTTACTGATAAGTTCTTAATAAATTCTTTCTAAAATAGTAATCTTGCTTATACTTTTCAATTTTCATTCATCATCTTTTTTCTTTACTTTTTATTTGATTGGATCAAAAAGAAACTTTGGGATTGCTGAATCACAGACAAATAAACACAATATATAGACAAAGCAACAGAATCGTCATAGTAATTTTTAACTCCTTTGTATTTGTTGTCCGGAAAGAGGAGCTATTTATTTATTGTGATACTCTTTTGAAATTCCAACCATTTTGTCCTGTGTGTGTGCCTGTGACCGATAGTGATTGTTCATGAAAGATTTAGCAAGGAAGTTTATGCAAGAAATGATGAGGAGACTACCTCGGTCACAAATTGCTTTGTCCCATGGCTAGTCGAATCAGCCATGATCTTAACTGCAACCTCTCTCCCGTCTTTTATTTTTCCATAATAAACAGGTCCAAAACTTCCTTTTCCAATTCTTTTTGAAAAATTGTTGGTAGCTTCTTCAATCTCGGGGAGTGGAATGTAGATTGCTACTCCTTCATCCATTAAATGTCCACCTCGGGCAATTGAATAGGGACTCAAAGGCTTGGTGGTCATACGTAAAGAATCACCTGATAGGAAAAAGGACAATACTAGATATGCAAACAGAAATACACTATCTCAAAAACTAGCAGACAAAAATTGGCAGAGTTCATACCTTTGTCATCGCTTCTCTGATAAGAAGTCTTTGTTCGAAGGTTGCGTAGTAGTAGCAAGCTTCCTACGAGTAGGAAGAAAAGAATTGCAAGTACTCCAATTGAAACTCCAAGTATCAACTTATAATGGATCTTATGCTTTGCCTTTCGACTTAAATCAGGATTGCCTTTATAGCTGCAGTAGAAAATATAGTGATTATCTACTACTTTCATAGCTCACTCAAGCACATATGCATGTGCTAATTTCAATACTTTGTGTGGTTGTGATTATTATGCCCGAGTGCCTAGTTTACATTTATTATAATCACACTCACTGTTTCAGCACAACACAGAAACATACTCACTTGAAAGTTATATTTCCCGCTAACAATGCTGAAGGGATTGCCCCGCTCAAACAGTTGTTCTCTACATACCTGTCACATATTGATTGATTTACAGTTATTGCACATTTTATATGTACATCAGGAAAAAAAAGAATGCTTATGTTGAAATAGAGAGAATATATATTAAAACAGTCAACTCATTTCCTCAAAATTTATGCCACAAAAGTAGCTAATCCAATTAAATCTAGCTGGAGTTATAAGATATCGATATAACCACATACAATTCTTGTAAGCTTGGCAAGCTACCCAGGTAAGAAGGTAGTGGACCACTCAATTTGTTGTTCTCTATATGCCTGCATGTTCACCAAACGTAAGTAGTCACTTGAAAACCATAATTTTCTCAGCATAAGTTATTGGGACTTGAACAATTTAGATGAAGAGCTTACACAATTTTTAAATTGATCAGATTGCTCATGTCTGGGATTGGTCCAGTGAGAGAGTTGCCATCTAACCACCTAAGAGAATAGAAACTTGTAAAACCAAATTGTGACGGGAATAATAAAAAATATGTTTTTTCATAGAATAAAACACTTACAACTCTGTCAATGCATCCATGTTCTTAAGCCCTGATGGGATTTCACCATGCACATTCTTGCCTGACAGCATACTGTCCAAACAGGTGAGTAGAATTCATATGGTAGCTCAAACAACACAAAACAACTCTTTTAATAGAAAAAATTATATAACTACTATACACCTTAATTTCTCCTGGGAGACATATTAGAAGTTATGTCCATTCATTATACAAGCCTATCACTAAGTAGAATTTTTTGAATGTTCATTAGCTAGAAATGACTTCTCTGGTCCGTCTAAGAGTGATGGTTATCTACAGATTATTAGATGATATTGGTCACTGGGCACGGTGCTCTCTATAAACAAGCTGAATAGTAGGTTGTTTAAGTTTGGCTTGAAAACTTAATTGGTTTCAAAATATTTTCAAACTTAGCTTGTTTTTGAGCTTATCTCAAACGAGCTGTAATCAAGTCAATCATGAGCCAAGCTCAAGTAGTTTGGTTTTTTTGCAGTGCATATAACCTAATCAAGCCAAGTACTAAGTTGTTCAAGATTGGCTTGAAAACTTAACGAGCTTTACATTGTTTTTAAGCTTGGCTTGTTTACATAACGAGCTGAATACAAGTTGAGCTCAAGTAGTTGGGTTCGTTTTACAAATTACAGCCTCAGGTGTACATGCCAAATTGGAGTTTACCAATACAATGATCTAGCATTGATTTTTTGGCTGAACTTCCAATTTCCACATGTTCTTATGAAAGTTATTTTCTTGTATGGCTACACGGGTTTTTTGTTGTTGGACTATGCCATTGTGTTGAAAATTTGACAAATCAAGTCTGCAGTTAGGAAATCCATCAAATAAGTCAATGAATAGAATAAAATACTGTTAACCCCAAGGGGTTGGCCTAGTTCAATTTGGGGCCTAGGGGTCTGCTCCCTCTAGGTCTTAGGTTTAACTCCCATTAAGAGCAATCCTCTCCTTGGGGCCACGCCTGTAGACTCAGCCTGAGATTTGTCTAATCCACGTGGAGAGGGTGCTTTGTGTGAGTCTCAGGATTAGTTGAGGTGCGCATAAACTGGCCCGGACACTCAGTCATAAAAAAATAAATAAATAAAAATACTGTTCTTATGGTTTATCATGGGATGCTTGGATTCCAGACCCCAATATATTTAGAATTGCACTAAATTCTGAAAGAAACCATAATTGTCATTGATTAGAATTGCACTAAATTCTGAAAGAAACCATAATTGTAATTGATTAGAATTGCTCTAAATTCTGAAAGAAACCATGATTGTCATTGATACAGTGTAAAGGACTTACATTTTTGTAATTCTTGGCGGTATGATAGAGCTACAATTTACCCATTCCCAACTCACTGGAACACAAGGATCACCTTCATTTGTTCCAGCACTTTCAGCAGACACCGAGCGAAGGGCATTGACAACTTCCACTTCCAAGTGGAAATAATAATACTAATTAGCTCATATTAGTAAATCATATTCGTCATAGCAATCATTTTCAGTGATATTAGATAACATAGGCAGTCTTACCATCTTGCTCATCTGTCTTCGGTGCTCTCTGCACATATTTGCTAATTTCAATTGCATTTAGGAGTGGTCCTCGACTAGAATCCCTGGTCTTCACGAAGGAGAATGACAGAACGAAATCCAGTGTGACATTCATGTAGCTTGGTTCATATAGAGTGTAGCTTCCGTTTGCATTCTCAGCAATATTCACCACAGCATTGCTATAGTCAGGCATATAAGGCTGCTGCATTTTAAATTTCCGTGTTTCATTCGCCCCCAAGTCTTCAATTTCAGCAAAGTATGCATAAGCTCGAGCATTGGCGGGGAAATCCTCTAGATTTAACCTGTAGGTAAGAGACCCTTTTGTACCAACAACTGCACTTTGCATTACTTTAACAGGTGGATATTCTCTTGTATTCACATTTATGTTCTTTGTCGTATTGATTCTCTGTGTGCCAGGAGCTATGCCTACAAGAAAATTTTGTCTTTTATCAAGATCTGATTCCCATATTCGGTCATATGGATCATCCGGGTACCTGGAAAAGTCGGTCAACATTTATTTGCAGTAACAAACATAGCTGGAAATATTTTTCCCTTGCAAAATGGGTAACTATCAATTTCAAAAAACTGTTCATATTATGATCATAGTATGATGGCAGTCGGGCAAGTATGCCCCTATTGTCTAGTGGTTTAGGGCATCTCTCTTTCAAGGGGATTCGACTTCCCCTATGGGTAGTGTTGATCATGGATTACCAATAAGACTTTGGTCAATGCCCTAGCAGTTTATGGGGACGAACTATAAATTGGTTCAAATCCATCTTGATGTGGTATAACCCCTTGTCCTTCAGAAATACCCAATACAGAGGAATAATTAAGAATCCAATTTTTTGCTACATCCCTTATTTCCTGGGGATTGTAGTTCAATTGGTCAGAGCACCCCCCCTATCTAGGCAGAAGCTACGGGTTCCCCTTTAGTCCCAACAGATCCAATATATACATCAATTCAACTCTCTCTCTTTTTCACATTGATTTTCTGTTTAGTATGTATTATTCATTATAGTGCCCCTTCTGCTAAATTTACTGTCAGGTATGAACACTGGAGAGAGCTTACCTTACAGCTTCCTTGGTTGGAGCCCCAAAATTGACTCTTGCTGCTACTTTCATGTAGAAATCATCCTCGAAATCCGTAGCATACATTGATAGATTCAAAGGCCTCAGCTCAAGCGTGGATATGAATGGAGAACCTGTCGTTGCACAGCACAAGCACACATCAATCGAATTCGAGGGTGCTCTGATGATCATTTCCTTCACATATAAACTTGAAGCATCCAACACCGTTACAGTTGACCACTTAGTTGCATCCAAGTAGAGCTGGAATTTTGGGAATGTGTCTTCATTAACAGAGCTTCCGTATAAAAAAGTAGCTCGGACAATATACCGCCTCCTCTCTTCCGTGCTCAGAGTGTAGCAGTACTTCTTGATGTCTATTGGAAAGTCCCGACGCCTTTGGTACTGCGGTAAGTCTATGTTTGGATTCTCCACTTGTGCTGATATTCCATGGCTCATGATTCCAATGTCTGAAATCCATTCCAACCTCGTACTTGGGTCAGTGTAATTACTTCTTGTGCTTCCACAGTCTATACTTATGAACTCTGCATGTTGTTTTGGTTGTTTGTCATTGCATAAATATATATTCTTTTCATGATCTGTATCACTACAATAAGAGATTAAAACTATTTTCTAGTTCTAGAAAACATATATTTGTTAAATTGTTTGTGTTTGTGTGTGATCTAGTGGGCACTGAATGAAGAAAATTTTGCTAGTTTTGTTCTGTTTTTTACCAGCATGCTTACACATACTATTGGCAATCAAATTTTGAAGGTTTTTGAGGAGAACATACCTTTCACTTGGCACACACAAAATGGAACAAAGCATAGAATTAACAGAAGGAAATGGAAAATTAAACCCATTGAAGATTGATGAAGTAGAAGAAGAGAAAACAATCCTCTGGGACTTGATTGCGATTTCAACAGATTACTAGTTGATGATAGAATGATGAGAGACTGTCAAGTCCAAGTCTTACCCATCTTTACTATCTTTCACTTTATTTGTGATTGATGAGTTTTGGCAATGTTCATTCACGTTTTGGATCTTTAGTTGATTTTGAAATCTGCTTTTTCCTGGAAAAAGTATTTTGAGTTCCCCTTTTATTGCTTTGGAAAAGAAAATGGAGTATATGACAGCAGTAAGGCAGAAAGCAAAAAAAGATTTATTTTATTCTGTTTTCCGAAGTTATATGTTTGATATTTATTTTTTAATTATACTACTTTTACAAAAATAAAACGCAAAAATTTTCACCGAATAGAGACGAGAGGCAGGACCTACATGTGGAGGCCATCCCCTTATCTGTCATATGCGACACTCATTTATGTGCATAGAATTTTTTTGTTCATTTTATGGAAGATATTGCCAGTGTAGCAATGTAAGATTTTTTTTTTGGTTTTGTTTTTGTTTTTGACGCAGTGGAATATATACGGAAACTAGATAGATATTGTTCTAATAAATGAAAAGGGTCTCGAATTCATGAGAAAGATAGAGCCTTAAATTCATGAAGAAGACAAAGCTTTGAATATTATTGGTAAAAGTTGTTTCTTTACCTTGAGACTTACGCAAGTAATAAGTAGAGTCAATTTCAATAGTAAGGTTAGTTTTAGTGATAAGTAGATGGTCACACTGTGTGTGAGCAGGGTTAGATTCAATGGTAAGTATAGTCTTATTGTGCAGTAAGTAAGTTCAATTTCAATAGTAAGATAGATCACGAAAATCACTTTGCTGTTTTACAAAAATCATTTTATTTTTTGTATATGATTTTATTTGTTATGAATCAATAGCTTTATCCATCCAAAAGTAAAATTAAAAGAAATTCATTGTTCACATGGTGTGCCCTACCCAACCTGGACTGTCCTTTTTCTTTTTTGTTTTTTGGTGTTAGGACTAGGTCTTTTTTCAATCTTCAATAATGGTCCTGTTTGGTGTAACTATTAAAACAAATTATAGATTATACCTTAACAGATTATAGATTATGACTTTAATCAGAAGCTGTTAATCTGTTTGGTATACCTGTTGAATTATAGATTTAAGTTGTTGAATAATGTTTATTAAATAAGCTGTGAAGTAGTTTTTTCGATTAATTTTTATTTTTTATTATTCACTATTTGGCTACATTTCTCATAAAAAATAAAAATAATATTTTATAGTCCATTTGTGTCTTTTTCTATTTTTAAAAAAATAAAAAATAAAAAAATCTAAGAATATAACCGTGAATTAACATGTCCACAGCAGAAACTGATAATCAGAAGCAAGGGGTGAGCAGCTTCTCAGAATCAATTTTTTTGACTTAAAATAATTTGTTAGAATCAGAAGCTGTTTGAAATAAGTTCAACCAAACGGTCCAAAATAACTTTTTAAAAGTCAAAAGTCATAAATTGACTCAAAAAAAACCCTATCAAACACCCTCAATATCTTGTACTTCAAAATCTGACACATAGCGGATAGCCTATGGATGAATGAAAAATCATATTATATATTATTCATTATTGTTATTTTCCAATGTACTATGTAGTCACAGACGGAACCTGTGGTCATGCAAGCATGCAAAAGCATCTATAAAGAGGAAAAGATAAAGATGGAATATATATACAAGGGAGGAATACAATTATTTTGTTGGCTTTAATTTACTTTTGCTTTTGAGTTTTGGTAACTACAAAATCTTTTTTTGCCTTTGTCCCTTTAGACCAACTCGTCTTTAACTTTTTTTAAAGTCTGAAAAAGTAGGTAGTTTGATGCTCCTTTGTATGTGAACATGGATTTAAAATGGCCCCCATCTTCTTTGTCTTTCTTTGATACCCTTCTTCAACTAAATCATAGCTCTCTTAAAGACACAAGAGAAATTGGTTGATATTTCCTTTTCAGGCGTACTGTTTGAATTCGAGCTTCTACTGATTATTAAAAAAAAAAAAAAATACTAACAAAATGAAATAAGTTAAATTTATTTTTTTATGTATTTTATTTTAAGTTGTATTTGGATCTTGTGAATGAACTCTTTTTTATTTTTCTTTAGATCAAGAAATTGGCTTAGTAGATGAGGTATTTCTTTATGTTGGATTCGAGTTTCACCTTTGTGATATGCAACTTCCCCTTATCTATTCTCTTTCAATTGATGGTAAAATTAATAATAATAGCAAAGTGAAATAAATTTATTTATTTATTTTTATTTCGTTTTAATTTTTTTTAAAAATTTAGATGACATTTTTAAGTTGGGTTTGAATCTTGAATTTGTAATGATTTTTCTTCTTCCTTCACTAATTCTTCGACAAATAGTCATAATTTTATTAAAATTCAAACATAAAATTAGTTTTAAATTATTGTGGTGGCAAAAGTTATTGCTGATTCCTGAATCTATACAATAAAAGGTACTCTTTTCATTAATTTGATTGGCCATAGGGTCTGAATCTTGGTGTTTAATTGTTTTTAATTGCAATTATATATCTACATATAATATTATTTTTACAACTTGATTGGATCTGTATATTGGGCAGGGTGGATTGGTTTTGAACTAGGATTCACATCATCAAATTGGTGCCAATTGAATTGATGCCTTGCTGTTGCTGCATTGTTGCATGAATGCTGTAATTTTCACACATGATTTGGACTGGATTCTAAGTCCCAAGCAAAGGCCTGGCCCAACAGTTACAAAACATGGCCTAATAATTTTGTATCAGTCTATTCTTAGGGGCCTTACAAATTTCAGAGATCTTTTATGGGCATGCATTGCTCAAATGACTCTTTGAGTATATTTGGATTCGTGCACATGGGACTTGGGCTCTCTATCTGACTCTTCAATAGGGCCTAGTGTGTCCAAGAACTATTCAAGTGTGTAATCCATTCAATCCTCTTCTCCACAAGACCCAAGTACAATTTTTTGGGCCTTTTATTTGCTTTTTGGCATTTTTGGCCATACACGCTCGCATGTGATCCTCTGTCCCAAATTTATTTCTTGTCTCCAAACATTCATAGTCGTTGGATCATGTCTTGAAATTCTAGTACCTTGACATTCTTGCATGATCCAACAATTGTGAGTGTATTGAGATAGAAAAACATAAAAGATTTAAAAACATTTCATGTTTTATTTTAAAAGTTATCAATATCGTGGCATGTATATCATCAATTAAATGAAAAGCTCCCATTATTTATCAGCATCTTCATGATAGTTAGGAGAATGAGTTTATGAAATAAACAACACAATAGGAGAGAACAAATAGGGTAGAGAACAATAAATGAGGCATCAAAGGAGAGAGCATAAGGGAAGAGGTAAACAAAATAAAAATAAATTCTCTAACCTTTAAATTAAATTAAAAAAAAGGCAATACTCCACTTAAAAGAGAAGTTGCATGGTGTTCATTCTCCTAATTTTATTAATCACTAATCACTAATCATGCTTCCTATCTCATTTAAAGCAAATAATTCCCTTTAACATAAAGGTCTTGTTAGTGGGCATTTCCTTTTAGAGCCATTTGAGTTCCTTTTTGAAAAGGGCCATGCCCCAATCCCCACTCTCACAAAAGGTGTGCCTTTAAACCTCTCCTATTGTTTCAAAGTTGAAACCTCAATAGCCATTATTGAATTTAAAATTAATAAAATATGTGGATAGGGGAACAAAAATATCACCATTAGTCTAATGGATAATTGAATTTGATCCACTAATGAAGCTCTCAAGTTTTTTCTTTTTGGGTGTGAGGTGGATTTGAGCCTTGTTAAACCTCTATTGAATATTTGTCATTATGTGAATATGAGTACTCTTTTCATTTTATTTAAGAAAAAAAAAATGTGTATGTGTTGGTGAAGGCTAAAGATCTTCTGTCCCATTCTCTTATTATTTTGTCTTAAACTCCCTCTCTATTTTAAAATTTATTTCTCTGACTTTGATACTGTGGTAGAGAAGGTTGAGGATCCTCTATCTCACTCTCTTCTGTCATCATGTCCTAAACACTATATCAATTACATGATCAATTTCTTTGACTTTAAATCCTGTGGTAAAGAAAGAATTTAGGACAAAGAAATATAGAACAATATAATAGAGAATCTTTCTAAATATAAGCCCCTCAAATGAAGACTAGATAATTAATAAGGTGGTCTTCCTTCTTAAGGATTGACCTGTTTTCTTGGTATATTCAGTGAGTTTGACCTTGTGAAATCTCTATATCTCATTGCATGAATATTGTGAATACTCATTTTCTAGTTGAATATATGTATATATATATACAAAAATATTTGGGAGCTCTAAAATAAGAGCTCTAAAGGAGCTTTAGGGGTGAGACCCACCTATTGATGTGATATTTTGGTTTCAGCAATGCTAGGTATCATGAAAAACCTTTCATGAAAATAATCATGAAAGTTTTGTGACCCTTGGATTACATTTAAAATAAAGTACCACACACTAATCAAGGTAATCCAAGGATCATAAATTTTTCATGATCATTTTCATGAAAAATTTTCATGATCCCTAACTTTTCCCTTTTGTGTTTTTTTTTCTTTTTTTCTTTCTTGTCACATTATTAGAAATCAATTAGAGCTTCAAAATTAAAATTATATATTATTGCTCATATATATATATATATGTGTGTGTGTGTGTGTGTTAAAATTGAGAACAGAGAAATTTGTAAATGCATTTAGAAGCACCCACTAAAACAAAGAGTTGACATATCATCTATGCCCCTCATAGCCGATGTGAGTTCTTTAGGTGACCACTAAATTAGTGCATTGCTTGTTGCAACCTATTAAGGATATTTATAACTTATTTTATTTTATTCTATTTTAAAAATCCGCATCAGTGTTTGATTTAGCTTTTGTTTTTCATTTATGAGACAAAAAATAACTTCAATAAGTTTTCTTTTTTTGTTCTATGAAATATGAATACTCGTTCTTCTCTGGTATTCTAAATATCAAATTTTAACAAAAACTAAGCTATATTAACTAAAAAATAAAACAAATCACATAATTAATGAAATATAAAGTTAAAAAGAATGCTAACATGTCGTTATCGAATTTTGTCATCGACCATTGAAATCATTAGTACATTAAAACATTCTTTCACCTCATTAAGGTTCTAAAGTCAATCATCTTAATTTCGATTTCATCCTATATTCTTGTAATTATCCACCAATTTATTTTGTCTTTCTCTCTCACTTTATTTTTAGATTTTATTTATCATGTCACTTATCACCATTATATTAATAAGGAAAATGTTATATATAAAAAAATTTATATATAAAAAAAATTATATAAAATTATATGCTTCATTTATATCGGTTTATTAAAAGTCGAAATCACTTTGTAATTATAAAATAAGGCTTTGCTAACTACACATTTTTTAAAGAGTAAATAATGTCAAATTTTTATTTTATATATTTTTAATTTACATTTCATCTCATATAATTTTATATAAATAACATTATTGGCGGATGGTGATTAACATTTCTTTTACAAATATATTACAGTAATATAATTTTTTTATGAATTTTTAAATAAAAAATTTGTGTATTTAATATTTTGGATGAATTACACTAAGAGTCCCTATAGTTTGGGACTTGTGTCACTTTGGTGCCTGACTTTTCAATTATGACACATATGACCTTGAATTTTGAATTTTGTTCCAAATAAGGATAATTGAAGATACCTTTACTTAATTTCAAGGACAAATTTGTCAATTTGATAAAATATAAACTAATTTGACAAAAATAAATGTCAAAAAAATATTTTTAATTTTTTAAAAATTATTTCTATTAATCAAAGATAAAATTATATAAAATTGATAAATCTTTTAGACATTCATTTATTTATTTATTTTATCAAATTAACTTTTATTATTTATTTAAATGATGATCATGTAATGGGTATTTGTTAAATTTTTAATATGTAATTGATATATTTAATATATGAAATGTTTTTAATTTTAGATTTTTTTGATTTAATGGATTGGTTTAATAATGATATCAAAGTTGTCGCCATATTTGACTATTGGAAAAATAGAAACTAATTTAATGAAAACAAAAACAATCACCCATTATATGATTATCATTCAAATACATAATAAAAATTAATTTGGTAAAATAAATAAATAAATAAATGTCTAAAAGATTTATCAATTGTACATAATTTTATCTTTAGTGGGTAAAAATATTTTTTTGACATTTATTTTTATCAAATTAGTTTATATTTTATCAAATTAACGATTTTGTCCTTAAAAAATTTAATGGTATCTTCAATTGTCCTTATTTGAAACAAAATTTAAAATTCAGAGTTAAATGTGTCACAATTGAAAAGTTAATAATGAAAATAATACAAATCCTAAATTATAGAGACCGTTGGTTTAATTTACCATAATATTTTTTATTAGTGATAAAGCTGGGTGATAGAATTCGTAAAATACTTCTCTAGTTTGGATATCTAATTAGATGGTTTAGTCTAACTCATGGTGGGTCCAATTTGGAGTTGTTTCAAGTAGGGGTGAGCACGGGTCGGTTGCGGCCACAGAATCTTTAATCCGCCATCCGTCTGCCAAATTAGCAGATTGGAGAAAATTAATCCGCATCTATCCGCCAATCCGGCGGATGTGGATTGAGCGAATTGGCGGTTTAGCGGATGGATGCGAATCAGTTTGGCGGTTTAAGATTTTATAAATTTTCAACATAATTCAACTTGTGCATTTCCTTCAAAAAAAAAAAAATGAAAAAGAAAGTATTACAGTCAATGACTTAAAAAATATTACAATCACTGTATGTCTCATCCAAAAAAAGAAAGTTTGAAACTTTAAAATATCACAATCACTGCATGGCTCATCCACATATTACAATCACAACATGATTCATCCATATAAAGTATTACAATCTGTGGTTCTTAAAATATAATAACAATTCAAACCATCAAAACTATGAACATGGTAGTAGTAGAGATTGTATGTCTCTGTATTGTTACATCTCTATATGTTTTTGAAAACAAAAACCAACCAGCATATATCATATTTTCTATTTATTATTTTTAGAGTTAAATTTAAAAACAAAAAAATATAGATAAATAATACGTTTATTTTTTTCAATTCAAAAAATATATTCAAGTTGAAAACTTTTTTTCAACAGAATATTTAAACTCTTTTTCAATTGAAAACACAAACAAAATATTTAAACAAATTGAAAACATAAAGTCTTATAAATTATTAGGGGTGTTTGCGGTTTGGCGGTTCGGTTGCGGCCAAAGGAATCTCAAATCCACCATCCATCCGCCAAATTGACGGATTGGAGAAAATCAATCCGCAACCGTCCGCTCGTCGTCACACATCCGTCCAAAATGCGGCGGATCGGTTCTGTTCGGTCGGTTTTGACGGATCGATATATCCGCTGCTCACCCCTAGTTTCAAGAATCTAAATCTCCCATTTTATAGGGTTATTTGAAAAAATCATGTATACAAAAAATCAGGTCTGCTAGATATCAGGAACCATTTGATTGGATTACATTGTCTATTCATTAATCAATTTTCAAACAAAAATGTTCTGATCAAATGATTTTTGATATCTGATCGACCTGATTTGTTTTAATCATAATCTTTGTAAAGGGTCTTAGAAAATCTTTGTAAAAGGTCTTAGAAAATTAACGATTTAAATTATCAAGATGGTTTACGAATGAGCCTACAACTGGCCAGATTGGACTGTGTAGCTAGATATCTCAACTGGAGACAATATAATTCTTAAATGGAATATGATAATATAAATTTTAAGAGTTAAGCTTATCTCAGTTAAAACTTGACAGAAACTTGAGGGGCTTGTGGAATTCATTACATATTTTGTTTCGATGATTTAAATTATTCATATTTTATGACTCGTTGAGTAGAATATATATGTAAAAAATTAAAATGATTGGATATCGATAACTATTGGTATGTTTGGTTTGGCTTTGTAGAGTGATTTTGAAAAATTGTTTCTAAAAACTTGTTTGGTTTGTAATTTTTTCAAAATTACTTTATTTCTCTTATACATCATTCAATTACTGTTTGGTTTAGATTTCAAAACATAGTTCCACCATTGATTTGAGTGTGGTATTTGGTTGCAGCTTTTAAATCATAATTCTATACCTATTTTTCAAAATTCATTTCAAACTATAATCATTACTTTTCAAAACTCATAACCAAACACACAACTCAAAACTCTTTTCAAAACTAAAAAACAACTTAATTTTTATTTTAAATATTTTATTTTATTTTATAGGAATAGTTTTAATATTTTAATTTTTAGAAAAATATTTTAACATTTTGATATTTTAATTGTAAATATTTTGATTTTCGGAATATTTTTAATATTCTTAATATTTTAATTTTCGGAATATTTTATTTTTTGGAATATTTTTAATATTTTAATTTTCTAAATATTTTAAAAATATTTTTAATATTTTTACAAGCCTAAAAAATGAATTGATAGAAAAATTAATTGACATAAAATAATTGATATAGAAGTTATTTGAAAAAAAAAATTATTCAAAAAAATTAATTAAAAACAATTAATTTAAAAAAAAATCATTTTTTTTATTTGAGTATTTTAAAAATAGTTTGGTTATGACTGTTGATAAAAAATACGGATATCGAGTTATGAGTTGTGTATTTGATTATCAATTATAGGTTGAATTAAGTTTTGAAAACTATTTTAAAAACTCATCACCAAACAAATTTTCTTATTTCACATGTTATATCAAACTTTCAAAACTCAATTCCACATACAATTCAAAATTCAATTCAACACTCTATTCAAAAACCATAACTAAACAAATTTTATACACTCAAATCATAATTGCACAACTCACAAACTCAAAATACAGTTCATACTCTCAAATCATATTTACAAAACTCTACCAAACGTAACTTTTTCTCTCACACACCTCTACTCAATTACAACAAAATATCAAACAGTAGTGATTGGTACCACTAATTTGGTACCACTAAACCACCACTAATGAGGTGGAAAATTAAAAAAAAAAAAAAAAAAAAAAGAAGCACAGCAACACTGTGGCAGTGGGTGACCCACTACCACATCATTAGTGCCACCACTAATCAGTGGTCTAAAACATTTTTGAATATCAAATCATTCCAAACTCTCAAACTCCACAATTACTTTCAAAATACACAACCAAACAAATCAAAAAAATTTCTAAACTCTCTTTCCAAAACAATTTTTAAAAACTACTCTCTCAAAACTAAACCAAACATACCTTATGTTTGAATCAAATTTGTATCACAAAAAATAAATAGTTATTTTTGAAATTATATTTGTCGTCCATTTTGTTAAAACAAATATAATTTAAATATATAGCTATCGATATTCAACCATCTTGATTTTTTAAATATTTTACTTAATAAATCTAAAAAGGTAAACTGTTTGAATTACTGGAATCAGTTTTAAAATAAACTTATTAAGATTTCGTTTGGCAAAAAAAGTTGGGACTAAAAAAGTACAAAAGATAAAATAAACTATATAAGCCAATTAAACAAAATATTACATCTAAATCATAATTATTTTATTTTTTTTTACAAAAATAAAAAAATCAACTCAAACAAACTTTTTCACTCAAGTTAAAAAAATTCTAACTCAAAAAAATCCAACCAAACGACAACTAAGTTCAAACGGTTCTTTCAAGTTATCAAACCCAAATTGTAATTATTATAACAATATCTTTAAAATTAAAAAATAAAAAATAAAAAATAAATAAAAAACATGAGAGAGACAATCCGTAACCTTCCGTTGAAACCAGAACAGAACACAACTCCCTTATTTTTAAGCTAACAACACTCACTCATAACAGAAAAATCTCTCTCTCTCTCTCTCTCTCTCTCTCTCTCTCCAAACATATATGTATATATATAGATTTATTCTATATATGCCCTAGTTGAAGTAGTAGTGTTAGTTATATCTTTGCCTGAATCTGAAGCTTCTGGTCCATGGAGAGTGGTTTTTGTTCAGCTCGAACCGACGCCTTCCCGGCCGGTCTCCGTGTTCTCGTGGTGGACGATGATTTAGTCTGGCTTCGAATCCTCGAGAAGATGCTCAAGAAGTGTTCTTATGAAGGTTAATTAATAATTACCTCTCCATGCAATTCAATTTTCTTTGCTTATGCTTCAATTGATCGTAATACACTAAGTGAAAATATTGAATTTTGATGTCTTTGCCTCTATTTCTCTGTGTTTTATGATATATATGTTTTAGTTATATGAATTGTATCCTAAATAGGCTTCAATTTATCGGCATAATAAGGCTATTTCTAGTGAATTTGAAGATATTGAGATTGTAATCGAAAAGCCTTGTTTATCTGGATATTGTTGTTTGTATTCTTACAATTGTATTGTTTATCTGTGATTATGTTTTGCTGCAAAAGAAGAAAGAAATCAAAAAAAAAAAAAACTTGGAATATAGTCAGATGATGATTTTTCCTCCCCTAGAATTTACATACAAAATCTAAGTGAGATTAATGTTTAATTCATCACAACCATGGCATACTGATTGTCTTATAAGTGTAGGAGTTGCTGATGATGAATTCATTTGTTGAACACCGGCTCCTCTGCAGGGCCTTTTGGTTTTCCCTGGTCTAAGCTTGTCAATTTCCAAGAAAATAATTTAATGGTATATACTGGTTTGAACAACAAAGGCTATTAGTTATGAGGGTTTCGGGGGGTTAAAACACTATGGTCCCTCTTCTCACTGAATTCCTTAAAAATTGGCAGACAACTTGCAGACAAGGTAATAGAGTCAAAAAGACATACGATGGTCTTTAATTCATCCACCATGGGGTTTGTAGGATGGGCATGGAGGGGGTGTAGGATTAGATTGGAAGAAGGGTCTTTATTCATGTGATGGCATGTGTTCTCTTGAAAGAAGAAATATACCTAGTAGAACATTGGCCTTTTGTTTTGTGGATCACAATTATTTAAAAACAAAAAAAAAAATCTATATGGAATTTAAAAATAAGAAATGCAGTTGCTAATGACAGAATTTAGAAACTATGTTATATCACTAATTTGCATGGGTGAAGGTAGGATTTTTGGGGTCTGACACAGAAATGAATGTATATAACAGCTCATGAAAACCATATCAGTTGGACTCATAAACAAACTTCAGCCAAACCTTTGCAAACTAAACTCAAACACAGTTAATTCATACCTGGTGAAACCCAAGCCTTTCCTATGCAACATTGAAATTCCATCCCCTCTCCCCTACCAACTAAAAGGACATAAGTATACCTTATGTTGGTGAATCATTACTTTCTACACAATCTTCATAGGCATGCGGTCCTTTACAATATGGGAGTCAAGCTTATCATTCTGCTTCTTTATAGATGATCAATTCAGGATATCACAATCTTTTCTTTGGTATGGAAATGCTTGATCTTGGATATCAGACAGCATCCTTGATCTCAATGGGTGTGGTGGATTTTATTTCCTTGTCCTCATATTGTTTGCTGTTTGTTCTGCAAATGATCTTCGTTGACGGGATAGCTTTCTTTCCTTTTTTTTTTTTTTTTGATGCTGACAACACCGAATGTCTTTACTTACCGACATTTTTTCAATAATTTTTTTCCTGTGTTTTTTTGAGTGTTTCAGTTACTACATGTTGTCTGGCAAGAGAGGCTTTGGACTTACTTCGTGAAAGAAAAGATGGATTTGACATTGTAATCAGTGATGTCAACATGCCCGACATGGATGGTTTTAAGCTTCTCGAGCATGTTGGACTCGAGATGGATCTTCCTGTCATTAGTCAGTATGCTGTGATTAACATTCGAACCTTTGTCCTGATTGCTAAATTTACTTGTCCACTAATTTTTTTTATCTTTGCAGTGATGTCTGTTGATGGAGAAACAAGCAGGGTAATGCGAGGTGTCCAACATGGTGCATGTGATTATCTTCTTAAGCCCATAAGAATGAAAGAACTTCGTAATATATGGCAGCATGTATTTAGAAAGAAAATACATGAAGTGAGAGATATTGAAAATCTAGACTGCTTTGAAGAAATTCAGATGATGAGATATGGAACAGACCAATCTGATGATGGACACTTGTTCAGTGGAGGCGATCTGACTTCAGGAAAGAAAAGAAAAGATGTTGAAAACAAGGGCGATGACAAAGACTTCAGTGATGCTTCTTCTGCGAAGAAGGCTAGAGTAGTTTGGACTGTAGATCTGCATCAGAAGTTTGTAAAATCTGTAAATCAGATTGGATTCGATAGTGAGTTTATTATGACCCTTCCTTTAAAGTGGCTTAGTCTTTATATGATTATTGTGAATCAGAAATTTTACGGTTTTTATTTTGTACTTATAACAGTTGTTTGTCATCTAAGTGGTTTTAAGTGGTTTTCAGTTAGAAGGTGACGAGTTTCATCTCTGTTTGGCAGAAGTTGGTCCTAAGAAAATTCTTGACTTGATGAACGTACCATGGTTGACAAGAGAGAATGTTGCTAGCCACTTGCAGGTATCATGTTCTACATATATTAGCTGGAAATAGTTATTGATTTAAGGACGTGTTTTTTGATAAATAATACATCTTGAGGCAGGCATAAGGCCATTAGCCAAAGCAAGGTCCCTTGCATATGAATAATTATAAATTATAAATATATAACAGATATGTTTTGACATTCCCATTTGATCTATTTCATATATTTAGATCCTGGTTAGTGGTGGCAGGGGCTTTCAGTGTTGGGGGTTTAAGAATCTGTTCTACATTTGAGAGTCAACTTTCAGTAGTTGTGTCTTGTGATAATAGTTTTTGTGTTTCCTCTTAATTACTTGATATTATCAATTCTCATATTTTATATGAATCCTAGTTCCACTTATGTCATTTTTAAGTAGCTTCTACTACTAATCACACAAACTATGATAATTCCACACTAATTCTGTAAACGACCTCTTTTTCCCTATTCCAACAAGCTCATTTGAATTTTACAAGAAGCACAGACACATCTGGAAGCACATATCTGATTATCAGATGTCTTTGATGAAATATAATTAAAAGTCATATGTTCAATAATCACTGTAAACTTCACAAAGGGTTCTTTTCATTTTGCAGAAATACCGCCTCTACTTGGGTAGGTTACAGAAAGAAAATGAGCTAAAAGCTTTTATGGGCTGGATAAAGCAATCGGATCTATCTTCAAAAGACCCTGTCGGAAGTCTTGGCCTTCAAAATTCAATTGATATGCAACAAAACGATGTTGCTAGCGGCATCTATGGAGTACCAGGCAGTAAGATTCATGTTCAGAATGTTGATCCAAAAATCCACGAGGGTGATCTGAAAGGTATCGTTTCATTGCCACTTACTGAACCCAAGAAAGCTCCGATTCGTGATATTCCTGATCCTCCAAAGACCAGCAGTTCAAGGGTGGAACTCAATCATTCTTTTCGACCACTGGAGCCAGATATAAAGTATATACCATTTGATTCTACCATCCCAACACAGTATTCTTGGAGTGAAGTTCCCAAAATTCAGTTCAAGCAAGAGCACAAGGCACACCTTCAGTCAGAGCAAGGCTTCAACCATCTCCCACTGCCTCCATCTATTAGTTCCAGACCTTTTAACAAAGAGAGAGAAAAATCAGCATGCGTCGAAGTTAAGCCTACCTATGCCAATTGCAAAAGTCAACAAATAAGACAAGCAGGTCCAACAAGAAGTGCAGCTGACTTGTTTCCTGTTCAATCTGAGAGCCATATGACAAGTTTTCATACTGAGCCAATTGCCACTACTACATTGAGCTTGAAGAATCAAGGGTTAAATCAAATTTTCATAAATGACCTCGAATCTGCCCAAAAAAACCTAATTTTGGGAAGTTGTTCATGTTTTGGATCTTTGGATGAGGACGGACTTGCTTGTTTGCTTCAAGGCGACTGTTATACAAAGATGAATGTTGGAATCGAGAACAGAGAATCTGTGCCCTTTGCTGAAACTCCAGCATACTTGTTCGATGCACACAGATTTGACCATGAGTATCCGTGGGAACCGATGGAATATCCTGTGATAGATCAAGTTCTATTTATCGTCTGATCAATCCATATCTTCTACGAAGAAAGGTAACTTGCTATTTTCTTCCATTGAACTGGTATGTTAGTGAAGTATTTCACATGATGGATTGAGATATGATCTTCCCAAACAATTTGGGTATGGAATGTGAAATACCATAGAATAGGAGTGATGAAAAACCATGCACAATAAGCAAGCTTCTTGGAGCACCTAGAATAGGTGAGACACACATATGTATCGTATGTTACATATCTGTGTGTCTGTTTTGTATGTTTGTTTGCACATATTAATCCTTGCAAATTTTGTAAAAACGAGTTGCATTGTGCACAGGGTGTGCCTTGAGACAGCTGATTTTTAACTTGAATCACATCACTTTTTTGGTCCCTGCTAAATGCTAATTCCCACTTGAGAAACCTTAGACAGCATAGCAAGTAAAGAAACAAATGGTTTCAAACTCACTTGATGGTGGCCTTGAATACATGGGCGTGTTTGTGTGTGTTATTATTTTAGAAGTTTTTGGTAGACCTATTCTTAGACTCAGATCAACATTGAATAAACAATCCTGATGTCTTCAAGTTAAAATGGTTTGAGAATTTAGGATCGAGATTGCTTATGATTTTATTTTATTTTTCGAGAATTTGTCAGATACAGCTTATGATTACACTTCATGATAAAAAAATAAACTTAAAAAAAAAAACTTCAAATAAGTTAGAAAAACTTAAACAATAGATTTCAAAAAAAAAAAAAAAGTTGCTCTCTCTCTCTCTCTCTCTGAGTGGTCCAGACTCTGTCTTCCACCATCCATGGCTTTGACACTGTTGTTGAGACCTCCACTGATAGTACTAGGTCTGCTAATTGGGCTCAACAAGAGCTTGGAATTAGTACTAGTCTTTTGGGATGATGATATGGGCAGAGAGATTGTGAGTTTTGGAAGACAGTGAGACAGTTTTTGTATCTGTTTTCATTGGTAATGGAAGCAAAAGGTAAGTTGGTTCTGTCTGGGCGGCTTCCCCGGAAGTTCATGGGATAAAAGTTTGGCTGCTTCGAGACTAGATGGTAAACGACGGTTTTGGGTAACAAAGAATCACCATCTTGTTTGGTTTTCAAAACTCAAAAAATTATTTTTGATTATTCTTTTCTTGGAACTTTTTTGATATTTTACTGAATTTTTAAATATACTTTAAAAAAATTATTCATAAAATTGTTTTAAAAAACAAAGAACATAAGGGTAAAATGGGAATTAAAATAAAATAAACTGATTATTTCAACAAAATATGTTGGTTTTGCTAACAGTGAAATTTAAAACAAAATTTGAAGAGATGCTAATCTTAAATTTTACAACACTGCTGCGTAGTTCAAATTTGAACTTGGTCCGAATAGTTTGAAATTCATCTTGTCAGTCGTCCGACTGGTCGTCCAGAGAGAAGGCTGACAGTCGCGGCTGATAAGGTGACAATCGCAGTAAACAAGTATTTTATCTGATCGTCTAGATAGTTGTCCGGTAAATACCAATTAGGGCTATACGAGTCCTTCGCTTTTCAAGCTACAAGACATTTTTTTTTAAATTCTATTTGAAATTAAAGAAAGTGTACACAATTATTACCAATGACGCAAGACGCCAAGTTGGGAGTTGGAAAGAGGTAGTCGTGAATTGTTGAACTTGGAACTTGAAAACAAAGGTGGGTAGTCCCATGACACAGTCCCTTTCTTCAACTTATTAGGTCCCAACTTTTATTTATATATTAAAAAGTCTTGTTCAAATTTTCAGTAATAAATTTATTATTATAAAAATATTTTAAAAAAATATAATTTCACTATTTACACATCTCATATTATATTTTAATACAAATTAATATAATCAAATCAATATTCACTAAGGAAAGTGAAAATATTTCAATTATTTATTATTTTGATAAATTTTTGTCATTATCAATACCAAATAATCAGTCAACAAACATAAACTATATTTAAAAAACCACAAAATTTTGACATCATCAAAACAGGGGCCAAATAAGTGATTTTTTTAAAAAAAATTATGAGTAAATCCAATCAATAGGACTTGCTGATAATTATCTCTTAAATATAAACGGTATGCTTTTATGAGCGAACATATAGGGGTATTTTGGTCAATATGTTTAAAATCTATTAATACATTAATATATAAATTGTTCACATAACCGAACATAGAATATACATGGATCAATTAAAATACAACTCATCTATTCATTGATAGTCAAAACAGCCATCCCTACGACTTATGGGCCTTGTTTGTTTTCTGAACTCAAGGGCCGAACTGGACTGCTAGTGAGGTAAGGAGCACCAATATCATGTTTATTTGCAAAAGAATAATGACTTGGACACCCTTTTTTTTCCACCCCCTTGAACCCCCTTCGCCTGATTAGCTATTTTTTCTTTTTCTTTTTTTATTTTTCCCTTCTCCTCCAATCACCACCCGCCACGTGTGTGTGGGGTGGTGATTGGAGAGGGTCTCAATCATCACCCTTTGCAAAATAGAGGTTCGGATTCAGAGTCCGTTCGGAATATGAAAATCCTTAGAGGAGTAAACTAACAATCACTCAGAGGAGATGGTATTCAGAAATAATTTGTTGGAATTAGAGTAAAATCTGATATTCGGGAGGACATTTGGCCGGTTGTCTTGCCCAAGTGCAAATTAAAGTTCAAAACCATGCACTATTTTCAAAAATCATGGCTGATTTGTTTTTTGTTTTTGTTCTCTCATTATTTTATATAAAAATAATTTGATAATCTTCACACTAACAACTATTATCAAACAAATATAATTTTACTTCTTATTAACAATCTCCACACTAACAATTTCATCCATTCCATCTCTAAAAACAAACCGAGCATCAATGACAACAAAAATTATGTATTTTGGGGGTGTTTGGAAAGTCAAAAATTAGTTTTTTTTTTGTTAAAATTCACCAAAAAATAAAATAAGCTAAAACAGCTAATAAAATAAAATATCACATCAAACTCGTAATTATTTCATTTTTTCTTTCACAAATATCACATTCAATTCAAAAAAAATTCAACACTCTTCCTAAACATAAATATTTTAACTTATTAAAATAATCAAAAATTAAAATAACAAACTTTTCAAACGAGGCATTTTTCTTCTTCTCTCCTAACTTCAATACTAATTTTTTTTTTTTTTTTTCTTTCTTCAAGGTTTCCAATCAGTCGGTTAAATTCTGTATAAATATATCTATACATGACCACCCTCCACCTGAATTTCTAGTCTTCACACTCTTCAAGCTCTCCACAAAACTTCTCTGATGAGCTCTTAAACAAACAAAAATAAATGGACAATTTTACCCTTCAAGTCCTCTCCACAATACTCCTACCATTAGCCACCTTAGCCCTTTACTTCCTCCGTCCGTCGGCAACCACCACTTCCGGCAGCGGCACCTCCACCGTCACCGCCTTGGCTTCCGATAATTGGCCACCTCCACCTCCTCACAGCCAAGCCTCACCGCTCCTTAGCTCAACTCGCCCACAAACTCGGCCCCATAATCCACCTCCAACTCGGCCGAGTCAACACAGTGGTCATCTCCTCGGCCCAACTCGTTCTCAAAACTCACGACCACGTCTTTGCCAGCCGGCCTCCGCTCCTGGCGGCGCAGTACCTGTCGTTCGGCTTCTCCGACGTCACCTTCTCCCCCTACGGCGCTTACTGGCGCCAAGCTAGGAAAATCTATGTGACTGAGTTGCTGAGTTAGAAACGAGTCAGCTCGTTTGAACTCGTCCGAGACGTTGAAGTGAACCGCCTGATATCCTCCGTTTCGACTCGAACTGGTTTTGAACTTTAACTTCCTTTCATAATTTAATCAAATATTTATATTGAATATTGTTTCATGTTATTATATTGAAATTTAATTATTTCAATCTAATTATCAATTCTGTAACATCATGATTTTATTAGTATATTTCATTTCTTCCAAATCTGTCCATATCTTCCTATCTAATTTGTATATATGTACTAATATATGGCAAAGATTCAGGTCTATTTTGGCGAGTCACATTTTTAATTAAAAAATAAAAAATTAATATGTTCTCTTTATTTTTTTTTATACATTTTTAAGATATAAAAAAAAATTACTATAAAAAGTCAATTCTCAAAACCACCTCAAGTTAATATTTTGAAATCTTTACTTTAAATTACACAATAAATAAATAAATATTTATTTATTTATAGGATAAATTTGTGAAGATTCTTATCTGAATTTAAAAACCGAAATAGGTTTGAACTAAAAAAAAAAATTTGAAACAATTCATAGATCTAAGCAATTATATTGTCCTAGAAGTATTTTGAGCAAATCAAAAAATTGTAATTCTACCCTAACTCAAAAGAGTTTTCTAAAAAATTAGAGACATGATTTGAAATATGATATTATCTCTATTTTGGGTCATTTTAACTTATGAGTTTATTCTAATATTTTGATGGTCATGAATACTAAATGAAATTATAAGTAAATTAATAAAACCAATTTTAAGGTAGACTCGTCGATATTATTGTGTTATTTTATAGAATTAATGACACTAAAACCCTTAAATTATCAAAATATTAGCTACTCTAGATGTATGAATTTTTACATTTTAATCCTTTCATTTATAAAAATGCAATGACTCTTACTCCCTTTCACTTTTATAAAAAGTGAAAATTTGCACGGATTTAATAATTGAGATTTCAACATGTAGTAGCTTATTAATTGCCAAAGAAAACAGATGAGTGTGATATTCACTAATAATTAAGAAGATATTGATATAGTTAATCATATTAATTTTATATTCATTAACTTCATATGCTTACCATTTTATTACTTCAATTTGGATAGGGATTTTCTCAAGTTTAAAATTTGAACTCATTCGTCATGGGATCCATCACAAGTCCCGTTTTGACAATTTAAACTATTTATTTTGTAAAACCTTCCTTATATATGCCATTTATGGAAAAAAAAAATTAAGTAGATTTAATGATCACAATATTTTCATTTTATCGAGTCTATCTTCAAAAAATAAATGATCTATTTAAAAAAACGTACTTATTGTTCATTTTAAAAAAATAAATGTGATAAAATGAAAAGACTATAATGATCAAATAAAATTTTTTTTTGGGGCCTGGCTTCCCTCCAATCCCAAATCAGACTAGTGGGTGCTGTTAAGTCCATGGGGGCTCACCACGGGTCCCTTTTCGATAATCCAAACCATATAATGTGTAAAATTCGTCAAGTACTATATGCTTTCACAGAATCACGTTGATCGGATATCAATAGCTACGTGATCAAATCAGTTTTGTATAAAAAAAAATAAACGGTGAAAAAATAAATGGTTGACAAAAAATTGATCCGATGAGATAACTGTCGATATCCGATCAACGTGATTTTTTACAGACATATAGTATTCGACGAGTTTTACACATTGAACGGTTCAAATTATCAAAACGAGATCCGTGATGGGTCCCTACGGGCCAACAACACCCTCCAGTTGGAGGGAAGCCAGTGCTCTTTTTTATTTTTTGAATGATATGCCTGTGACTTCTTAACACAACGGTCCAGTTCAGATTTTGAATTTGAGATAATCACAATCCTTAATTTTATGTATGTAATGTCTAATTCATTTCACCTTTTTTTTAATGTAGGAGTTGCAACAAACATGAGCGAGTTATTCTTCAACCTAGCAAACGACATTCTCTGCCGAATCGCTTTCGGGAAGAGATTCATGGGCGAGTCCAGAGGAGAAGAGAGACAGAAGCCCGATTTGGCCACCATTTTGACAGAGAGACAGTCGTTGCTCGCCGGGTTTTGCATCGGCAATTTTTTTCCGGAGTGGGAATGGGTTAACTCAGTGAGTGGGATGAAGAGAAGGTTGAAGAAGAACTTGGAAGAGTTGAGAGAAGTATGTGATGAGATAATAAGTGAGCATGTGAAGAAGAGAGAGAGAAAGGGTGATATACAAGATTTCGTGGAGGTGTTGCTTAGGGTTCAAGAAAGAGATGACCTTGAGGTGCCTATTACTCATGATATCCTCAAAGCTCTTGTTCTGGTACTCTCTCTCCTCTATGTCTCTCTCTCTCTCTGTCTCTCTGTAATTACTCCAACAAGCTGCCAACCTTCAACGTCAGATATTAACGTGGAGTGCATGCATGCAGGGTGTGACATAGTTGTCACGATTTTGATTCGGATATTAACGCTTGTTTCTTTGTCTGGGTAAAAACTATTTTTCATAAATTTTTTTAAAAAAAAACATTCTCTAATGAAAGTTATAGTGGTGTGATGAAAGTGGAGGCGGAGGTAATAGCGTGGCAACGAGTGGTGGTGGCGACAATTATATTGACGGTGGCCGTGGTGATGGTAGTGCAATGGTGGGAGTAAAAGTGATAGTATGGTGATATTGATCAGATTTTAGTCTGAAAAATATTTTTTCCTGTTTAAAAGTAAAAACTATTTTTTGTCCAAATAGATTTGTTTTCCGTTGACTATAAAAAATATTTTCCATTAATTTTCATTTTGTATTATACCAAATGCCCAAAAATAATATTTTCCTTACCAAACAAACTAAGCTGAAGATATTATGATTCTATGACCCCAGTTTAGCCAAAAAAATATTTTAAAAAATATATATTAGAATTTACAAGTGATTACAAGTCTAGTATAAAAGTTTTCATTCTACCAAATTTTGTTATTATTATTATTATTATTATTATTATTATTATCTATACTATTATTCTGATTCTAAGATTCTAGCCCTTGAAATTTAAAAAAAGTCTTCTCTAAGAGAAATTATTCAATATGTTGTGATAGTACTTTAAAAGACAGCACGAATTTTGTTAATTGATAGATGGTATTGAGTATTATCCCAGAAACACCTTAGTAGTTCTTAGATCATACCTCAAATGCCAATGGCTGCTAACTTGAACATGTGTATGTTATAGGACATGTTTGTTGCTGGGACTGATACAACATCATCAACCCTAGAATGGACGATGACTGAGTTAGCTAGGCACCCAACAGTAATTGCGAAAGCACAAGAAGTCGTCCAAAAAATTGCATCCACAAAAGGGAAGGTGGAGCAAACTGACCTCCACCACCTCCATTACCTGAAAGCCGTGATAAAAGAAACAATGCGACTCAACCCGCCAGTCCCCCTCCTGGTTCCCCGGGAATCCATGGAAGACTGCATTCTCAACAGCTACAACATACTCGCAAAAACTAGGGTTCTGATCAACACTTATGCCATAGGCAGGGACCCAGCATCGTGGGAAAATTCCCTGGAATTCAATCCTGATAAGTTTGATGCTGATTTCAAGGGTAAGGATTTCAAGTTTCTACCGTTTGGAGGTGGCAGGAGAGGTTGCCCGGGTTTTTCATTTGGATTGGCGACGGTGGAGATTGCCTTGGCTCGGCGTCTATATCATTTTGATTGGGTATTGCCTGATGGGGTTGGGGCTGAAGATTTGGACTTGGCAGAGATTTTTGGGTTGGCCATGAGAAAAAAATCAGCTCTAGTTCTTGTTCCTAAGTAGTCAGATTCTGCTCACTAGGACACTACTGTGATGGGGCCAATGTTAAGTTAGGACTTGGCCCGTCTTGAGGGAGCGCCTGCAATTCTCCTGTGCCCGTGTAGGTGTTGTTGTCCCCCCTCCCTAGTGGGTAGGGGCTCCTCTTATCACTCCAAAGGAAGATTACTACAGTTGGTTACACCTTCTAATTATTTTGTTTGAAAAAAAAAAAAATATTTATATATACTCTTGGGTTGAAGGGGAGTTATACTCAGTTAGGTCTTAGTTCTGTACTTTCCAAGCATGTTAACAGTGTTTTTTCACTTGTACAAAAGTGTTCCAAATAATGAATTTTGGGGTTTGATGTGTTCATACTCTAGATACGCACCCTTGTCAATGTAACATAGATCTTCCTCAATTCCAACAATTCAAACACTATAACCTTGTTTGATGTAATGTTTTCGAAAACTGCTTTAAAAAATATCTTTTGAAAACCAACTCAGGAAACACCAAAAAGTTTCAAATTTTCAAAACCGCTTTTGCACAAAAATTAGAAGAATGATTGTTTTCATAATTTTTGTTTCCGGAAACATCAAAAACAAAAACATAACCCAACAAACACTATATAACATTTCATTAATGTGCAAAGAAAAGCTAGCAGAGGCTCAATTCTGATGGAAGCGATAACACACTCTGTTTAGTAAAGATCTATGGACAAAACTGTGCAGTAAATCTGTCGTGAACAACTCACTTTGTTTTTGCTGGATAGTGATTTTGAACTATATGAAGCTCTTCAATCTCACAGATCCTCCGGCCACTGCAACATGTCGAGTGAATTCTTTTCAGCTTCAGCTTTTTACCCTGGAAAATGTAAAAATCATCAAGATAATGATCAAATGGCTGTTAAAACTAAGGCCTCATTTGGGAACAAACTGTATTAGTAATTTTTTGACTTTTTACGAAAAGATATGCAAAAAAATAGAGAGAGTGATGTGACAACTTATAGTGAATATTCGGCTAAAATACTTATTCATATAACTCACTTGGATTTCTCTTGGGATTTTTCCTCCAACTCCTCTGTTGCTGTTGAATTTAGGGCTGTCATTTTGCCAAATGATTCCTTGGCATCCCCGAAGAAGTCCTTCACTTTATCAAGCACTGTTTTAAGCTCATCTTTTGATGGGAGCTGAAAATTGCATTTGGGGTTGAAAGTTATTTTAAAAAACCAAAGAAGGAAAGCAAGAAAACCAACTGACAATCCGATCTGAGTTTGAAGAGAGTGTGTGCAATAGGAATATGAAAACCAACTTTCATAAATCCAAATTAAAAATCAAGATTTGCATATTGGATATACCATCATTCGCATTTTATGCAAGCAATTGTCTTACATGGATTCTTCTATTTTCTTTGAAGTACTAGTGTCTATCAGATACACTTGAATCTTACAATTTTTACTATGCTTAAAGAAGAAACTTATTACATCTTCTAACAAAAATTCCATGCTTTTACTAAATTCTATTGAATTTTACATTTCTACATAATTCACATCATTTTATCTAAAAATATTATATAGGGCCTTGCTAACACGTGCCTTAGGACACAAGTAAAAGAAAAAATATTTATAAAATACGATACACTTTTCACTAACTTTAACGCCCTTTTATTAAAATCAATACATTTTTTAATATTTTTACATATTTTCAAGACACTTTTTATACATTTTCCAACCTTAAAAATGTCTAGGGGGCACTTGTTAGCATTTGCCTATTATATAATATGTAACAAATGTAAGTGTCCATTATATCTTCCCATACCTATATCCCATTTTCAGATACAATATCTTAAGATTTAAGTTTATAAAGATCCGACACTTTTCATTTATAGTTCAATAACCCAATATAACTAAAACCAAATATCTATTGCCCACCTCAATAACATCTGTGGTAGAAATAGCTGATCTCAAATTGTTATTCTCCTGCATAAATTAGCACGTCGAAAATTAGAAAATAAACTGGCAGAGACATCTTGCTTGTGCAATTTAATCTTTGTGATGGCAAGGTGGAAGATTTGACAATAGAATGTTATGCAGTGTAATGTATAATTTATAGGGACATTACAACAAGTTTGTAGCCATATTTGAACTCGGTGGCTGACCGCAACACGCGATGCTGCTTAAGTGCTGTCTTCTGTATCTCCTTCTCATCCTGTTTAAATATAAACCACCTGTCAGTTACATATAATTAGACAAATACTCCAGATCTCTAAAGAAATAAAGGAAAATAAAAAAGGCACTACTAGGGAATGATCACCGGACAAATTTTTTTTATCATAACAAATGAATTCATACATCAATAGTTGAAAAAGCAATGATTTGCTAGTACATAAACTGTTATTCAGGTCATGCTTAGAACTGTGGCCAAAGTCTTGGCAATAGCAGAAAAAACCCCTCAATTGTGTCAATAAAATAGTGACTCAATTAACAGAAAAGTTACAGCAATTTCTTTTCATGCCGCTCATCAGAAAAAAGGAAAGAACATTCATCCAATTTGCTTGGAGAACAAAAATTCTACATGAACAGGGACCAACTTGGGGGAAAAAATATTTCATGAAACAAGTTTTAGCTACAATACAAAGACAAGCCTACAAGAAATGAATTGATAAAAATAAGGAAATTAAGTCAGTCTAATAACATAGCTGCAGCAAATGTGTTGCATTGAAAAGTCCACATTAAACATAACACCGCATCAAATACTCATACCTAATACATGTAACAACATCTACAACTGATACATATTTATATTTTCACTCTTATTTCAACTTCAGCTGCCAACATTCGTATTCATTTCATTTATCATTGAAGTAAAACATAAATTACACAATCAATCAATCAATATTATCCCAAAAAGCTAGGACCTTGAACAGCCTTGTAAGTTTATTATAAATTCAAAGTACAGATGACACAAGTTCTCAGTGAAAAGAAAACTTACTCTGTAAATAACTGCTGCAAGATTCCTAGCAAGAGTATCTTTATATATATACTTCCCCAGAAAATTATCTTTCGCTGCAACCATAATCTTGGCAGTTGTACCGCCACTTATAATACTGAGTGGGTACCAAAGATAAACCTGCCCAAGTAATAATGTTAGTCCCTAGTGAAAGAAAGTTGACAATTAAAATCTATAATCAGGATACTCATGATCACTAATCAATTGTTTAGAAGGATTGTTCTAGAAAATTGTTAAAATTATCAGAAAGTATCACAAAGAATTGAGAGAGAAAAAGACAGATAATCGGGCCACGAAGATTGTGTTTGAATCGTGAGTATATAGTGGGATTGTGGTGGAAAAATCGCTCTACAAATGCAAAATCGAAACACAGGACAAGAAAAATTAGAAAGACATTTAAATGATGGAATAGTAATCACTTGGAAAATAAGTGATAGAAACAAAACTAAAGGGTTGAGAGTTGCATATCATAGAGCTCTTTTTGGCTGTAGGTAAGTTGTGTTATTTATTTATTTTCTTTACGCTGGGTTCATTTCACCTAGTTTTACATATTTTTTTCCTTTCATTTTCCAAATCCCTTCAAAAACCCCCCCAACCAAAAGCACGTTAGGAAATTTTTTTTTCCCAACTTTGAATTGAAATATTTTATTTTTTAGAATAGACTTACCTAATATTTTTTTAAAAATTGATTTATTTCTGCCTTTATCTAACCTTTTATCTAAATTATTATTTTGATTTTTAATCTCAGGATGTCTGTGGATTATAACCCAACTTTATTTGCTAAAAAGCACTCATTTTGCTTAAAAAAAACTTAGTTCATTCATATGGCAATTTTTTTTTTTTTTTGGGGGGGGGGTGGTTTAAAAAGCCCAGTTTAGTTACCCAAAAAAAAAAAAAAAAAAAAAACTAAGAATGTAACAAACTAACAATACTTTGCTTGGTTTGAGTTTTTTAAAATCATTTTTTTAAGAAATTTTACTTTTTATTTTTCGTATTTTTTTATTTTTACTTAATTTTTTAAATTTTTTATAAAAAGTATAATTTTCGTAATTTTTTTTTAAAATTCACTAAATATCAAAAATATAAAAATTCACTAAATACCAAAAATATAAAAATTTAATATATTTTTTTTATATTTTTATGTATTTATTAATTTTTAAAATATTTTTTTACAAATATTTTATTTTTTAATACATAAAACTAAGGTGTATTTAAAAAAGTAAAAAAAATACTTAAAATTTTAAAAATATTTACTTAAAAACAAAGAAAACACAAACTCAATTCAGAAAACTGAAATGAAGTTAATTAGGGAAAGAAAAAAAAAAGAGAGGGGGGGGCAACTTTTAAGCTGGTTGCCAAAGGAAACTGATTAAGCTAAATCCATTTTCAGGCATACAAATTTCTGTTATACAGCAACTGAGACTCATCACAATAAATCGATCAAAAATCACTCCAAGAACATAATTTTACAGACCCATGACATGAACTTCAATCAGCAAAATCAAAACCATTCCGATTAAAAAAAAAGAAGGAAAAACAGAGAGAGAGGACTAACATTGGCCATGCGGATGAAGACAACGAATCTAGGGTTTCCATCGTCTTCAATCTTGGGAAGAGAAGGAGGCGGTGGACGTTTGAACTGACGGGCCATCATTCCTTTCTTACCCTTGGCTTTAACCACCAACAATCGTTGCCGATGATGATGCTGAAAACAAGGGTTTTGAATCGTCCGAGAAGAGACCAAGGAGTGCTTGATTAGGGCTTCTTCATGTGCTCTTCTTGAATTCGACATCGGTACACCAACCAGTGCGTTCAAAGACATACCAACAGCCTCCATGTCTGTTCAACAGCTCTGCAATGCAACTATGGCGCTCTCTCTTTTGATTCTCTCTTTAAAAAGTGCAGAGTGTTTTTGATAGGTAGAATGGAGAGACAAATCATCGAATTGGTTTGATGGAGGATTATCCAGCCGGAATTAATATTGGCCATACACGTGGCAGGCTCAGGAGGACAGAGGAGTTCAGTCATCCGGGCCCACACGATGATGCTAATAAAAAATAATAAACATGAATTAGACAAAAAGTGAATTGAATGATTAAAATTTATTTTCAAAATTAATTCATCATAACTGAATATTGAATTTATTCTCAATCATTCCTTCCTTTGACATTTTAATTATGGGTTAAAATAGTTATAAAATAATAAAATAAATTAAAAATTAATAAAATAAAATATCATATTTAAATTATAAATATTTTATTTTATTTTTTACAAAAGTCAAAAAAGTAAAAAAATTTATCCCAAACAAAACTTTTTAATCCAAATTAAAATAGTCAAAAAGTCAATTCGCACATGAAACGAATCCTAATTGTGTTTTGTGTGAATCAATCGGGAAGTTATAGATTGGTCTTGAACAAACAATACATCATGTTTTAAGGGTATTATGATTGATAAAATGATAAAATTTAGGAATTTATGTTGGATAATTAAAAATAGGGGGGAGTATGATAAATTGTGATTAGTAATGGATTATTTTGGAAAGCTGATAAAAAGTGATTTTTTGGTTTTTAACTTAGTTTTTGGATTTTTTAGACAAATGATTTAGGAAATTGGTAAAAAATTATTTTTGACTTTTTTTTATTAATATTTGTTTATGATGTCAAATAACAATAAAATAGCCAAACTATCCCCATTCAATTTAAAATATTTACAACTTCACTCATGTAGTACATTTTGATCCATAAGGGGTAAAATTTTAATTTCACCAGTGGCTGAAAACTAACTTCTCAAATAAAAAAAAATACAAAAAAATCAACTTTTGACTTTTGCTACAAACCTAAAAAAGTAACTAAAAACCAAGATCCTAAAACACCCCATAGTCACGTGGTGTTTTTGGACCAATTAATAATTTTTCAAATCAATAAGTGATCTAATGTATTACATATGGGTAAAGTATTTGCATAATTAAAAAAATTAATAAAAAATTATAAAATACTAGAGTATTTGGACAAAAAAATTTCAATTTTTTTATTTTTTATTTTTTATTTTTTTGAACTGATACGTTGTAACAAATTAGTGATGAATTAAACTCAAATTATAATGAGATAGATGTAATTTTTTTTTAAAAGAATGATCAAAGGTGTAGTATAAAATAGCACTATGATATTTTAGCATATCATATGCTACATTTTGTAATTTTCAAAAATAATTTTAGGGTTGCAAAAATTCAATAACAATATTTTCATTTGTCTTTACAAGTTTTTATATAAATTTATTTTTATCTATTTTAATGTATACATATATTAATATCATGGGTAATAATTAGCATTTTTTCATTATTCACAAGTTTTGTGATAATAAAAACACGATAATGATATTAGTACTAGCCTAATTTTTTTGGATTCTCTCCCTTCTTGTGGAGTCTATTAATTAATTTCAAAATTTGTAATACAAATTGAATAATTTCATAAACATTAACTTCTTTGAAAAAAACAAAAACAAAAATCTTACTTAAAAGTACAATAAGCCTATGAATGGTTGCCAAAAGTTGCAATGATATTTTAGTACATTGCTTACCAAAATTAATCTCTATTCTCTCAAACTCTAACCTTACTCCCATTAATGCTATAGTAGTTGTCAATTGACACAAAACTATTGTTATTTCCTTTGTACCAAAAAATTGGAAGGAACTAAAAAAAAAAAAAAAAAAAAAACATTTTTATCTCAATTGTTCTCCACTTCTACAACCTACCAATCACATGATTCCATTAGTCTGTGTTTAGAGCATAGATTTGGGAAAGAATTTAGAAAAAAAAGAAAAGAAAAGATAGGTGAAATATAAATTAATATAATTACATGTCACACACTCTTTTTTCTTTTTGTTCTTAAATTTCTACTCAAATCTATATTCCAAACACAACCTTATTTTCTCTTAATCCTACCCTGTTTCTCTTCTTCAAGTCATCAAATCAAAAGCTTTAGAAGCATTTCCAACAAGAAGCTGCAACAATGGGCTTTGATTTCCAGCCAAGAACCAGGCAACCCTTCTCTTCCACCACCGTGTATCCCTCGCAAACATTTATTTCTCCCAACCATTGCTTCGCCTGTGATAGCATCTTGATGGGTGACGGTTGAAACCCCGCCCGGCTCATCCTCCTCCGCCACTGGTCCAACCTCTCGTGCCTCTCCACCCTGGCCGGCCCCTCACAGCTCACTATGTTCTTAATCTCCTCCGCGAAAAAAAACTGCTCCATCTTCACTCGCCTCGTGTCATACCTGGCATTGTTTTTGAATCGTGAATCATTTCGTTAACACTTGCTTTATTTAGCACAATCATATGATTAATTAATTTCCTTTTTTATTATATGAAATAACACCGTTTTGTATATTATACTAACAGAATTAAATTGCAATTGAATTACAACGATTTACTCAATTTAAAATTTAACAGCACTAATCGAATCATCTAATTACCACTTCTATCAAATCGTGAATTGCAAGATTTGTAACAACGTACCTTGGCAGCATAGCATCTAATGAGTCAAAGATTGCTGCGTAATAGTGGAGAGCCTCCATGAACCTCCCAAGAAAGAACGGTCCATTATGGCTCGAGTCCTGCTCAACCAGAACAAGAACCTTCGGGTTTAGCTCATGCATCGTTTGCAGCACCGAATTCAACGCTCCTCGGCTTTCTTTCACCACACAGTGTAATTGAAGGATGCTGTTGATAACCAGAACCTCACTGCCACAGACATCGAACTCCTTGGCTTGCAGGTTTTCCAGATTGCTTTCCACTACCGAAAATTCAAAGTTCAAATCCAAGGTATGTGCATACTGCTCTAGCTCATCACCGATGGCTCTGAGATGCTCACCACAACTTCCAACGCCAGTTATGCGAACACGGCGTGGTGGTTGGCCTGCCCGGTTGACTAGACCGTGCATCAACCTCCGCCATTGGTGGCCGTGTCGTAAACAAAGTGTCATACCTAAGTCCACAATATGAACAGAACTCTCTCCCTCAAGGGCTTCCAATATTGCTGCATTGGCTATGAAATGCCCAAATTGTATTTGTGGACAAATGTCATATACAAGGCTTAAAGCCTCTTCCTTTTCCAGAGAAATAGCCATATTTTTCAGAGGTGTTGCCGCGGGTACAATTCCCCTGAGCAGATGAACAAGCGCAAGGCGGTCAGAGAGGCCCTGGACAAAGCAGGACGCCACTCGTTGAAAAGATGTCCCGAAAACCAATGCTTCGCTTCTGAGTTCAGACAGTAATGCTGAGGCGTGGGATTTGTCGCGACAAGCCACAGCCTCGGCACAGGTGAGGAGTAGTTGGACTAATCTCACCCCATCTCCGGTTACTTCTTCCTTGACATGATCGTCTCCCTCGTCATTTACCAACGCTTTAGCTGCCTCGTCCATGGCCTCCACCGCTAGGTATCTTTGCTTATACGCCCATATATGATCCCGGAAATGGAGCCCTGGCAAGCTATTCAAGCTATTTGCACTCCGGCTGAAAAGGGTACTACTATCACTACAAACACTACTATTGATAGACTCTGCACTTCCTATCTGCCACAGCCTCAGCCTCTTATGGGTTCTAGTTTCGTCCGAGCAAGGAGTGTAACAGGTGGAAGAACTATTCTCCAATTTGGGCAAGCGAGGGAAGACGTAGGTCGACACGTTCAGGTCAAGTCCGATAGCGTCGTCGCTTTTCTCCTTGTTGTGAAATTTGGATTGAAGGTAGAGACCAGAAGCCATCCTCTGTTGTATCAGAAATTATGTAGAGTAGAGTAGAGCAGAGCAGAGCAGAGCTGAGCTCTTATTTTTATCAAAAATGAATGCAGCAAAGCTCCATCGATGACAATCTGCCGAACTAGCGCATTTGTACAGGGCTCACCTTGTTAGGTGGAGTGATGAATTCGATGTTCTCGAATATTTAAACATGGTGAAAAGCAAACGAAAGGGATGATTTGTAATTACCCTAGATTCCAGACACGCAACAATGTTCAGCATAGACCAATCAAAATATATTCTTAATTTCCATAACTTTCCTAGGATTCTTCAAGAGTTTTTATATTCGAGTATATTCTTCATTGTTTCACAACCCACACACCCACTACGATGCTGCAGTCCATCTGCCACGCTTCATTTTCTGACAACTTTTCAAGTAATTTTCAACTCTGAGAACTCAACAATCATCAGAGAGGATATACCACTAAATTTCTTTTTGTATCAATGATTTTTCTCCAGCAAGGCATAATAACTTTTCCACTGTAAATATCAATCTATAAATTAAGGGCATGGGGGACAAAATAGAGTCTGAAAAAATTGCTGCATTTTGATTTACATTTTTCTAAGTGAATGACAGAGAAGGGAAAGGTATACATTCAATTTGAGTTTCAGTTTCTTCCCTATACATATTTATAATAAATCTCAGTAGCGAGAAAAGAACACAAACGAATGAATATGCCTACTCAAAAATGTTCTCAAAAACTGTTTCCAACCTCCTCAATAAGAAAACTCATGACCTCTGAGTGATATATACTTCTTCACCCATATAGCAATATCTTCTGCACAAGCCAGGGCTTGTGGTGTCTTGAGGAGCACGTCGAGGGTTGCAAACTCGTGCACGGCGTCCTTGTAATCGAGAAGGGGAGCGTCAACATTAACTTTTCGAAGCTCTTCTGAGTAAGCAATGGCCCTATCCCGCATCCAATCGTGTTCAGCCACAACTGTTAGTGTTGGTGGCATATACTTCAGGGGCGTTTCCCGGGTAGGGAGGAGAGGGTTGGCAGCAGGGTGATCTAGGGCGAATTCTTTCTCGGGTAGGAAGAGTTTCCATGCGAGTATGCTCATAGCCTTGTCGTAAAAGTAAGAATTTGCCAATCTAATCTCGGAGTGTGTGGGAATACTACCAATGAAGAAAGGGTACATTAGCACTTGTGCCACCACTCTTACAGGATCTAAAAGCTTGCCCGCTTCCACAGCTTTTCGAGCAACATAATCTGCAATATTAGCACCGCAGCTCACACCTAGAAGGACACACCTACTTAATATATGACCGAATTAGTATAAAAATTGGAGATGAAAAAAGCATATGAAAGTGTAGAGCATTTATAAAGAAAATTTGCAGAGTAAAAAGATTGGAAAGACCCATAAATTTATAGTTATTTGCACATCATGGCTGCATTGACAACCTCTGTTTATAAAATCAACAAAATTAACATAATATGTTTCAAAAGGAAGTCTACAATGCCTCTTCATACACTTTTTATTACAGTATTAAAAAGAAAAAAATTTTACAAGCTTGTTATATCAAACTGGAATAAGTTGAAATTTTGAATAATATGAATCCTTCTCAGGAAAAAGGCATTCTCCAACAAGTGTTTCCTGTGGACGCCACTTTAGAAACATTATGGAACCAGTATAAGATGTTTCAGAAACTCCAGGATAATTTAATTTGCATTTAGGTACTTCAAACCGATTGTGAACACTACCTTTACCTGTCATCATGTTTCCCTTCCAACTTTTGGAATAGTTTCCTCAATATTTTCAAGGTCATATTATTTCCCATATTCTTTTGGGTAGAATTACCCCGTATTTCATGTCATCTTCCACTTTTCCAAACAAGTAACATGCCGCAAAAAACTGTCATAAATAGAAGGTTATCGACAGCACTTGATAATTAACCAATCCCCCTAAAGCTAAGAGCTCTGCAATGTGAGAGCTGATCATTTTTTATTGATTGACTGAGGTCACATAGCTCTGTTTTCAATCCGATTAGCATCTTTTTGGAACAAAGGTAAAGTACTTTTCACCATTCCTCTTGCTACTGTGAAAGCTTTTAGCCATTTTTCAGTTTTCTTTTATTGTCAATGATACTTTTAAGTAATCATAATGAAATAAAAAAAGCCAACCCTTATGCACGTGTGGTACATAGAAACATAAAAAGAAGGTGATAATGATTATACAAAAGCAGCGATGGTTGAATCAAACAAATCTTTTGGCAAGTGTTCTATATAAGACTACAATAGTAATGTATGCCCTAATGCTTCATAATCATTTGAACAAAGAAAATGTTCCGAACTCTAGGAGACCTCTTTGTTCATGGTTATTAAAATACTTTCTCCCTCAACACTAACTATGAAGTGCTTTTATTTATAAATTCCCAGAACCAAAAGCTCCTAAGCTTCCTTCATGCCACAGTGTCGGTGATATCTTCAATGTCTAACATTCATAATATCACCTCATCATACATAGGATGTAAACAAGCATTGAATTTTATTTATAAGATTCAAATGATAAGCAAATCAAAATCTGGACATCATCAAATGGTTGTTATTGTATAGATTTGGCCTTAAATTATTTGTTCACGGTGGTTCCCATAAATTGTTGAATTAACATCAATTCCAAGTTTGACAAATCAAATTGTTTGATTATCGATAACTTGCAACAAAATTCAATGTATTTGATTGAACTCAAAAGAATTTACCTTGAAGGATCCCCATGAGCAGCCAACCAAGGCTCCACCATTGAAGCCCCAAACCCATCAACAATTTGCAGCCTCCTCACATCAAATCTCCTAACATCCCCACCGACAATACACTCCGCCAAATTCGCTTGCTTCCCCAACCAATTCAACACCTTTACCCCATCCTCAAACGCCGCAGGGTACCGATTCTCTGGCGCAAGCCTATACCCAACCGCCACAACAATGGCATCCAACAATTTCGCAATTCTTCTACAAAACAAATCATTCGACACCGCATCGTTGCTCCCGCTAACAAACCCACCTCCGTGAAACTGCAAAATCACCGGCAATTTGCGGCAGTTCCGGCAATGCCGATCGATCGCCGGCGAATAGCCACCGTATATGCCATGATCGGGGTTTTTTTTTTGGGAATTGGAGAGGGCGGAGTCGGGGAGGAAGATACGGAGGGAGAGGGAGGTGAGGGGGTCGATGTGGAGGTCTTTTGTGGCGACGCCGTCGGAGGAGAAGGTAGGATTGGCGGAGGCGACGGCGTCGGAAGGGCGGGAGGTGATGCCGAAGGGGGTGGAGGAGAAAGGGGATTCGATTAGGGTTTCTAATCGGCGTTTTAGGTGGAATTTGAAGAGGGCGCTGTAAAGCTTCACCGTTACGGTAGGCATGCTGAGAAAGAGGAATTGGATTAGGCTTTGGATTTTTATAGAGGCGCCATTGACGATAAAGAGAGAGCGAGAGAGAGAGATCGACCTGTATCAATTTGAGATTTGATACAGGTCTGGTTCGAGATCGATCGAGAGAGAGAGAGAGAGAGAGAAAAAAAAAAAAAGGTTCTGGTTTTGAATAACAATCTCTGGTGAGAGAAACAACGTTGTTGGGTTGTCTTGTCTGTAATTCGACCGCGTCGGGTTAAATGTAAATTAATTTGGTTCATTTATAGATTTTAACTTTAAAAAAATTATTTTTGACTGTTTATTTAAATTTATTTTAAATAATTTTTTATTGTAACAATTTTTTTTAATCTAAAAAAATTGATTCTAAGAAATTGCCTATTGGATTATCAACTTTTGCGATGTTTTGTTAATTTACAATTGTACTTTTGAAAATTGATTTTTTTTTTTTTTTTGAAGGGGATTTCTTGAAAATAGAAAAAAACCAAAGTAAACACTAGATTGTGGATTGGAAAAAAAAAAAAATTAATGAGAATGTAGACTTATAATTAATAACAAAAATAAAGATTAATTCAATTTATAACTACCAAAGTTTAATTAAATTTACCGTTAGCAGGATTAAAAATGACATTCATGCATCAAAAACACAACTTATCAATTTAAATTTATAATTTAATAGCTGCACCGAACAGATTAACTATAATATATTAAAGTTATTATCTATAATTTGTTTTAACAGTCGCATCAAATAGCATTTGAAAACTTTGTTTTTTAGTGAAATTTTTTTTTGTACGCTTTTCTATAAAAAAAAAAAAATTATTTAGAAAATCAATTTCAAATACGCTTTAAATGAAATAAAGGTTAATTTTCACTCCTATAATTTAATTCAAATTTGACTTTAGTCGTTATAGTTTTAAATTGAATAATTTAATCATTACACTTTAACTGTAATTTGAATCTAATCCTTCTATCTAAATTAGAGACTAAAGTTAATAATTTTGAGACATTTATTAATCTTCTAAGATGTACAAGTAAACAAAATTAATAGAAATTTTGATGGAATGACAAAATTAAAAACGGACTTTAAGTGTTGGGAACAAGTTGTTTAAATTAAAATAATAAGGATTAAAGGGGAACTTAAGTCTAACTATAGAGGTAAAAAGTGCAATTAACTTCTTTCTTTTTTTTTTTTTTTTTTTTTTTTTTTGAGAACATGAGAAACATTAAACAACATACATATATAAACAAGAGCCCAAAAGGTCATCCCAACTAAAAACCCAAAAAAAAAAAAAAAGTGGTCAAAAAAATTAACTACGATTTAGTAAAAATTACTGATCTTCTTAAAGATATGGTTTGGAAAGCCCACCATCCCCATCAAAGTTCTCATCACGATTGCCCAACTTCGTCACCGTCGCCACCGAACTTCAGACACCATCAGAAGTTAGAGTTGAGAAAGAAATACACCTACAATGGTATGGGAGAAGACTTGAGAGAAGAGGGAACCATTGTAGGTGTCGAAAATTCAAAAATCTATACTGAAATCGGAGGAGAAAACTTTCAAAATTCCTATTTCAGACATAAAAAAGTCCAAATCTATACTTAAGAAGTGTAAAGGAAGTCACCATCGTCGGAGCACCATCAAAAATCTCCTAGAGAGAGAAGCTTTACTCTCTCTCTAGAACTCCCTAAACATTAACCCTAAATTAAATTTAAACATTTTTTAAATAAAGAACTTAAACATATCTTAAAATTTCTTAACGCTGTGTTTGATTGAGGGATTTGAGAAAGGATTTGAAAATGGAAAGGAAAAATATAGGTGAAATGTGAATAAAATGTATTTATATTTCACCTAATTTCATACATCTTTTTCTTTCTCATTTCCAAATCTCTTCCCAAATTCTCAAAACAAACACAACGCAAATCTTTTAATCTAGTTTGAAACCCAATGCAATAAATTTATATGTATTATATAAAATAAAATCTATATCTATACTATATATTAAGCAAAATGGGGGTTTTAACCCCAAGGCCTGTGAGAGTTTCAATATCCCAATCTGAATTTTTTAAATTTCTTATTAAAAAAAAAAAAAACTCAGCATTTATTGATTTGGTCAAAATCCCCTAATCAGTATTTATTAACTTTTTTCAATCCATATGTCTTTCCACACGCCTTCATTTATTGATTTGGTCAAAATTTCTTAATTAGCATTTAAAATCCCCTCATACAAATAATTATCGATAGATATAATAATTATAGATAATTATAGCATTTAAAACCTCATTTTGCTTAATATATAGTATAGATTTTTGTTTTAGCTCAGCATTTATTAAATTCTCTAAAGGTTTTTTGACTTCTCCTATATACACATCCTTTTTAACTTTTTTTTTTTATAATTTTTGACAGATATAAATATCTTAAAAAATATCTAAAACAAATATAAATATCTATATCTATCTATCTATCTATCTATCTATACTTACTATATATTAAGCAAAATGGGGTTTTTAACCCCCAAGGCCTGCGGGAGCTTCAATATCTTAATCTGAATTTTAAAAAAAAAAAATTTAAAAAAAAAAACTCAACATTTATTGATTTGGTCAAAATCCACTACTCAGGATTTTTTAACTTTTTTCAATCCACTTGTCTTTCCACACGCCTGCATTTATTGATTTGGGCAAAATTCTCTAATCAACATTTAAAATCCTATCATACAAATAATTATAGATACAATCCGTATATAGTTACTGCAGTACATTTTTCAACTTCTCTCATACACTATGGTTAGTGATAAGATTGTTAAATTATTTTTATAAAAAATCTTTAAAAACATAATTTATATATTAAAAAAAATCTAAAACAAATATAAATAATTATAATTATCCCGTGCATAGCACGGGTGACAGGCTAGTAAAAAGTAAAAGAAAAGTAAATTATACTAACTTTTTTTTTCTTCTTTTTTACAGCAAAAAATATATACTGAATCATTAGCTCTAAATAGTTCAACCAATACTCAAATATTGTTCATAGTAGCTAAACACAACAAAATCACCAAGTTCCAACAATCGTTCAAAAAAAAAACAAGTTCCAGTTGTTCCTTGAAGCCCAAAAAGAAATAGCCATAAAGGCCTACACATTGCATTGGCTAAAAACAATGTTCCAACTGCTGAACTTCCACATTTCCACCTCAACTCTTCATAGGCCCAAACAACAGCCAATCAATCTCCATTCAACAAGAGTTAATTCTGGCATCTTTCTAGAGGAAAAAATTATACAATAAGCCTCCTCACCGATTACCGTTTATTATGTCTCACATTTTTTTAATTATCTAACGCAAACGATTAATACTCCATCAATCGGCTTTGCGATTGTGATTGCAATCGTAATGGAGGGAAATGAATATAGGGTTTCGGATGAGAGCATACCAGTATTTGATCTGAATCGAAGTAGGAATTTCATAGGCAACCTTCTCCGAATCTCCATCATCGCCACAACTAGAGTTTGATGTATGGCGGTGCCAAAATGAATTTTTCTTAATAAAGTTTTATGAGAAAATACATTCACGTTTCATTTGTTAGCTGCTCATTTGCCATAATTTGTAAGGTAAATAAATAAAATTTAAGAAAAAATTAATGAAACATATTTTTAACTTTTGGTAATAGGAGAGGTCTATTATGTTCTTTCTTATTAGTTAAGGTCCTCAATAATATTATTAGAGTCTGTTATGAGTTGAAGTTTCTCTCTAAAATTTTTCTGTAAAGAGCTAAAAATTTTCTGTGTTGAAATTTCTTGAAAATGTTAAAGGACCACAACTATTATAAAAATAGTACATGTCATTTATCTCATAAAATTTTAATATCATAGATTTTAAACTAAAAACCTCTAAAATATAAACATTTTTTTAAATGAAGAACTTCAATATATTTTAAAATTTGTAAAATTTTAAAATTTGGTTTGAACCTAACTCAATAAATTTATATGCACTATATAATTATAATTATATAAAAAAATTAAGAGTAAATTACACTAATCTCTCTTAAAATTTTAACAAAATACATTAAACCTTACAAATCTAATATAATTACATTAGATTCATTTTAAAAAAAAATTTAATTCAAATAACATTTAACTTCCCTTTCAACAATGTTTTAATTTAAATTATAAAAAAATATTAATAATATACACATCAACACAATGAGGATCACCAGAAGTGTCCTCAGACAGTGATATCTTAATTATTTTAATCAGGGATGTGTATATTTTGATTTTTTGAATTTTATTTTATGGTAATGTATATTTTGATTATATTACAAATTTCAAAGCTAATCCATGTCTTAGGTTTGTTTGGAAAGAACTTTTTTAGCCTGACTTTTTATTTATTTTAATCTGATTAAAAAAAAAGTTTCGTTTGAAATTAACTTTTGGTTTTTTTTTGTAATTTTGAAAGAGAAAAAGTAAAATGATTATAGTTTAGATATGATATTTTATCTTATTAATATTTTAACCTATTTTATCTTTTAATGGGCTGAATTAGTCCCCAACCATCTTGACAAATGAAGACTTAAAATCTTTGGAGAACGATTATAATTGTGAAAGGATACAAAACTGGTTGTATTAAATTTGCGTGATTAAGCCGCCACCAAATTAAGGGTGGTGCTAATACCCTCTACTTTTTCTTTTCTTTTTTTTTCTAGGGACTCTCGTCTATTGATATATTTTTTTTAATGACAATTATAACATCAATTAAAATTACTATAATAGACACAAATTGAAATGGAACACCCAAATAACACTTAGAATTGAACGCCCAACGCTCATAGTCTATCATTCTTATTCATTCTCATTGTATTCTTGAGCACTTACACCCAACGCTCATAGTCTATCATTCTTATTCATTCTCATTGTATTCTTGAGCACTTACATCCTTCATAATCCATCTTCTTCCTGATAAAATCATCCTCATTAATCTATCTTCATAATCCATTTTCATAATTTGTTCACATCTTCAGTAATCAACCAAAAGTGGTGGAAGAGATTGCGAAAAATGGATCATGGAGCATGATAGCAATAATCATAATATGTTTGGTTGGTGTTCATGGCGGCTGGTTGGGTGGTTTTTCAACATGTTTGCTGCTGTGTTTGTGGCTATGTATTTCTATACTTTGATTGTTTTATCTCTTTATTTTGTTATTGTTTAGGTTGGAGATCGTTGCCCAGTGTGTGTTGGTGTCTGTAACGGGTTGGTAATGAGTTTGGAAAACAGAGAAGGCAACACAGTCGTGGGTTCGGAGGGAGAGGGGGGAAAGGGAGATGCGAATAGATTATGCTTTAGCGAGTATCCAAATTATTGTGAGGTGTGCGGCTAAGTGGATGTGTAATGTTTTGAAAGAGGTATAGTTTTGACATTATCTGTGGAGATCTTTAAAAAATTTATCAATATTTAAATTTTATGAGTAGAGATTCAAAGAAATGAAGGTCCTTCAAAAAAATTGTGAGTCTATTTGCGCCACCCCAAATTAAACTATATGTCACAGATGAAGCATATATTGCTAGGCACCTGCAGGCGAAGACATTCACACTTTAGTCCTTGTTTGTTTGTCACAAAAATACAAAGCACAGATTGTAAAGATTTTTGCCAAAGAGTATAATAATTTGAAGGTACAAGATCCTTTGGGTAGGACTCGAAAAGAGAAGCAAAAATAAAAAAATAATAACTTATATTTTATTTACAATTTTTTTTTCTTCTTTTAGAAATTATTACATAAATTTGGAGCACTACGTGATTGTGTACTCAACAAATAGTATTTTCTATTTGTCCACCATTTTCTTTATTTTTCGAATCATGTAAGCATTTATAATCTTTATTTATAGGCAAATACACAGTTAACATGGTATTCCAGAAAGATAGAATAATTACACCTAATCTCCCCTCCTTTCCCATTAAACAAAAAACCTATGGAAAACATTCCTTATTTCTTGTCTTTAGGGTTCAAGACAATGGCTTCATTTGCTCTCTTTTAGAAGTTAAAACCCCATTGGCCTGCTCTCTCTAGTGTCTAATAACACAAGTTTGTGTATCGTACATGTTAAGTGGATTAGGGATGGTTTGTGCATTTGAAAACTCATATCAAAGTCCCTATCATAATCTCTTACATGGACTCATGCATGGTTTTCCACTATAATTTCAACAAAATCTTCTCAAAAAAAGTCCAAGCTCTTAAGTAACCAATAATTAATGATTGTGCACATGCTTAAGTAACTTAACAGGCATTTGACATATTGCAATACAGCATTGCTATGCCCTAAAAAAACAATACACAGATGTAGATAGATTCATTCTCATGTTATACCACTATATTGGTGCAACTATGAAAGAATTAAGCTTTTCTTTGATCATCACAAAAATACGATGACAAGTAGCAATAATTTTAAATGTGTGGATCAGAATCATCCTGTCTATGGCCTACACCACACCAAGTTTAAATCTACACTATACATTTAAATTATGAGTATACAACATTTTTATTTATTTTGTCATGTAAACAAACATAGTCAAGTTCAGAGAGAAGGGATCTGCTAGCTTTTTTCAACTTATATAAGTTATTTTTGTCTCATAAGTTACTTGAAAAAAATAAAAAATAAAAAAAAATGGCGCGCTATAAACAGCTCCATAAACTGCATCAAATAGGGCCAAAGTTCACTTGAATGTGTGACACATTCATGTCCTACGTGCATGGAGGAGTCTCTTTAAGAGCAATGCAATGCCACTCACTACTTGCACAATACCAAACACAACAATCTCATACACACAACACTACACTTTGTTTATGTTCTAAAACTAGACCATTGTAAGAAAACAATGAAGGTTGAAGTTGAAATCATCTCAAAAGAGACCATCAAACCATCTTCTCCAACCCCTCACCACCTTCACACTTACCAGCTCTCCTTTCTTGATCAAATATCTCCTCCAGTCCACATGCCTATACTCCTCTTCTTCGAAACTGATGCCGACAAACTCAGCAACGCTGACATGTCCGACCAGCTCAAGACGTCCCTATCCGAGACCCTAACACAGTTCTACCCACTAGCCGGATGGCTTGTAGACAACATCTCCATCGACTGCAATGACGAGGGCATCTCCTATTTGGAAGCCCGAGCCAATTGCTGACTCTTTGAAGTCGTCGATGACCCAGTCCCCGATGAGTTCAACAAATTTCTACCTTGTGAACTTGACTATATCGATGACACGGTGCTCTCTGTTCAAGTCACCTTCTTCGACTGTGGTGGAATGGCCGTTGGCACCTGTGTATCCCACACCACAAGGTTGCCAATGCCCTGTCAGTTTTCTTGTTTGTCACTAGCTGGGCTGTGACTGCTCACAAGGATGGTGACCTAGTGTGCCCACAATTCGACTCAGCCAAGCTCTTTCCTCCTAAAGACATATCGGGATATAAACCAACTGTTGGGATGACTAAGGAGGCGATTGTTACAAAGAGGTTTGTTTTCAGCAACTCTGCTGTTGCTGCTCTGAGAGACAAGTACACTGATAGCACCGACGAAGACTCTCCAATACAGCCAACGTGAGTGGAGGCATTATCAGTTTTCATTTGGACCCGGTTTGCTGATTCAACCGAAGTGGAGTCAGGACCCAAAAGGAACCACACAGTTATTCATGCAGTGAACTTGCATCCAAGAATGGACCCCCCACTGCCGGAACATTCTTTTGGAAATCTTTATTGGTTTGCGATGGCAATACCATCCATGGACAGCAGGGACGAGAGTCGAGGCCTTGTGAGGCAGATGAGAGAGATGATACAGAGTGTTGATGGGGATTTTGTTACGAAACTCCAAGAAGGGAGTGAACACTTGAATTTCATCACAGAGCATAGCCAGAAATTCATTAAGGGAGAGGTAGTTTCTTTTAACTTCACAAGCTTGTGTAGGTTGCCTCAGTATGAAACTGATTTTGGGTGGCGAAGACCCGTGAGGGCAGGCTCGGCTCGGTTTGGTTGCCGTTCAAGAACTTGGTGACTTTCATGGAGACTGGAAAAGGCGATGGCATAGAGGCAGGGATACATTTGGAGCAGGAAGAGATGGCGAAATTTGAAGCTGAAAAGGAGTTGATTGCATATATTGCAACAACCTATGAATGATCCCAGATATGTTCAGAGTTCTTTGGGAAGAAGAAGAAGAAGAGAAGAAGAAAGGTTCTTCCAAGAAGTGGCTTTTAAGTGTAAAATGGAAGTCTGCTTATTATGAGTGTTTAGTTTGGATATAAGATATGGGTTAAGTATGAAGCTGTATATATGTGTGAATTTCTATCAAAATAAAATAAGGTTATGTGGTGTATTTCCTTGTTTGTGATGTAGCTTTACCAAATTTTACCATACGGAGGGGGCAGCATGGGAGATGGGGAGGAGGCAGGAGGTGGCGCATGGTGGTGGGGGAGGTCGCTGGAGGTGGTGAAAGGGGGTTTAGGCTTAGAGTTTCTACATGAGTGAAGTTGTAGACAAGGGCAACCTAGCGTTTTCACATTGGAATTTGACTTTTTAACTAATTTTTTTCTTAACTCTCTTACAGGTGCGTGTGATACAATTTCTGTCAATTGGAACAAAAAATGTAATGCTAATACTTCAGTATAAAACTACGTGAGGGATATATAACTATTTTTAAACATGGAATGAAGTGCTCTAGAGCCAAACTCCCAAAGTAAAGTGGAATTTTCTCTTAATTCAATATCTACGAAACATATGAATAGCAAGAGTTACATCTAAGACACGCCTTTATTAATCAATGCAATAAATATTTAATCACAAAAATGCATATGGGGCCTTTAAACATGAAATGTGCCTAAAAATGCATTAACAACATAGTATTATTGGCCTCTCAACACAAATAAAGCAAAGAAAGCATATGTCAATAGACCAACTGAACAGCCAGCTATAAAAATAGATTCAAACAAGAAGCCATCAAGCTCAAAAACCATTTCACCTGCCAAAAAGACCCGTAATGAAAGCGCAGGTGAAAATAGATGTTAACCATTAATGGACAACCTTGTTTCAAGCCAAAACCCTAGAATAAGATGGAGAGTAGGATCCGATGTTTTGTATTAAAAAAGTCACAACAGAATGTAGCGAGAAAGGGAGCAAGAATACCCAAACTTCAGATACTAATTATATTCAAAGAATGACTAAAAGCTGAATCATAGAACTTCAAGAAAACGAAAATGGAAAACAGAAAATAAAACAAATAGACTTCCTTCTTAATTTCTAACCATGGTAACAAAATGTACACCAAACTAAAATGGGGTGAGCAGAGAGCTCTTAATTCCCTGGACCATATATTTAGAAGGAAAAAAAAAAAAATACAAAAACGCAATGTCCAGAAGGGAAAGAATCAAAAGGGTATCATTCAGGACCTAACTCCGACAAATAAGAATTACTAGCAAACATTTTTGCAAAATTAATCCTTTTTCTCTCAAAGCTTCTATTCTTGGGCCTTAATTTTGGATCAAAATATTCCTTTGATAATTTCTTTTTCCTTTTCTTTTTCTTTTTTTTAATTTTTAATAAGCAAGATTCAAAATTGAAAAGGAACCAAGGCACTACTCGATTACAACATGCCTTCAATAATTTCATTGTCTGTACAAATTATTAAAAGAAAACAATGGCAAAGCTGAGAAGCACCTACCTGCTGTGCTATTGCTTTGGGTTTTCCACGAGTAGGCAAGGAAGAATAAAATCAAACAACTATAGTACAAAAGATTCAACCTTCTACACTATCATGCAACTAATTTATGAATATCCAAATATAAAATAAAATAAATTGAGGCCACTAGAACTACATAAAATCTCTCTCTAGCATGAAGGCATGCTAGGGGATACCTGAATGGGTAACAATTACTGCTTCATTACTTGCAGCTTTCTTTGAAGCAATTTCTTCTAGACGTTTCCACATGGTTTCACGTCTAGCTTTTACCTCTTCTTCCTTCAATTCATCTTCTTGAAACTTGAGCATGCAATCTTTGAATAGCTCAGGGTCAATATCAAAGAAAGTCTTGCGGACACTTAATGTCAAACTGTGGACAACTTGGTTCCAGTGGTTTCTAGCATTTCTCTCCAATGCAGGGAAGATAATGGGCAGTATGACCTCACGAGTTTGTCTAATTAAGTTGTCGATGTGATCGTTGTTCCACAAGAACAATGCTCTCTCTGCCACCTGAAAGAAACCCAAGTATTGGTCACACGATGATTAAGGATTTGAGAATTGCCCCCGATAAAGCTACAGTAAGACTAAGGTTAAACATATATATAGACGTGATTTTTTCCTTTCCTTTTTATTTATTTGGTTACTAGCGAAAGACATGACTTCTCCTTGGGGAAATCCTTTTCTTTTTTTTTTTTGAAAAAGAAAGCCCTGTTGATAAAATATTTTATGTAAAAGAAGTTCTCAAAAAGAGTTGCTTCCAATAATTAACAATGTTCATCTTCATCCTCAGTTTATCGTTTGTAGTCGGTTAACACTATGTCTTCCTGACAGAGAAATTATCCTTACATCAAGTGAAAGTAAAAACTTAGAGAGTGTTAACCTAACAGGATGTGGGATATCATCACTAAAGAAGTGCTACTTAGATGAAACCAACAAAGGAAATTCAAACACGCATGGAATTGAAAGAAATCAAATTTTGGTAACCCCAAAACAAAACAAAACCGGTCATACGAAACATATTTCAGAACAAAATACATTTAGAAAAAGATGAAAACTCACGACCTGAAAGTGCAGACTATTCAAGCAACGAGCAATTTGTCGAAACAATGGCACCATAAAGCGCTGGAATTCTGGCGGCTGAGTAGCTTCTAGAACTTCCTCCAACTCATTCAGAAACATGACTTCCTTCGAACTATTAGTGATTGGCCAATACTTCAACAAGCCCCTTACAACAGTATCAGCAAGTTTGAAATCTTTCTCCACAAATTGTGTAATACAGTAACATAACTGTTGATGATACATAGCCAAGCATTTTGGTTTGTGCAACGGTATTAGAGCCCGAATGAGAAACAGTTTGTGTTCTTCTTTGAGTGGCAAAGCAAATCCATTAATGATACTTCCCAAAATCTCTAAAAGTTCTGCAATACCATTATGCTTTTCGGTCTCAAAGACAAAATGATAAAATATGTTGTTAATAGATTTCCGGATGAACGGGCGGTGTACCATGAATTTCCCATAGATTCGATGCAGTATAGTTTTCAAGTATTCCTTTTCTCTAGGGTCATCAGAATCAAATAGATCCAACAACTTGAGAACAAAGGAGTGGTCAACATACCTTTTAGCCAATTTCGCATCAGTTTCAGGTGATGCGATGAACCTCAGCAAAAATTCATAAACAATCTGCAAATGAGACCAAGCTGGATCCATCAAAGGCTCGTCCTCTTCCAAATCATAGGCTTCTAAAACATTGTTTTCACGTGGTTGAGGAGTAAAATCCCGGAATATATTTGCAGATACCATCTTTATAGCTTCTTGCATAGCAGTTTCTGTGAATTTCCCATTTGCGGAAGTGATATAATCCACAAGCTCTAACAATGTCTGTCGCTTGATCTCCTTTTCCTTGACGTTCGCTGTTGCATTGCTGAAGTCAAATACAACACAACACATGTTCAGCTTTCTGATAAACAAGTCCTGTTTCTCGAAGCTTGGAACATCCCGAAAACCTGGCAGTGCTTCATAAACAGCAACTGAATTCACATCCATTTTTGAATTAACCCCAACCGAAAACTTATGATCTTGATTGTATCCCATATTTGATGCAGAATAAGGGGCTGAAATTGATGCATTGTTTAGATTGCCCGACTTGTCACTTCCTGCATCAGTACTACTCTTTGTACTTCTAGCAGCATCTAAAGAAGGGGTAGAGCCAGCAAATTCAAGATTTGAAGCTGACTTCGAGGACTTCTTAGGAAGCTTTTTGAGAAAGTGTTTAAACATAATTGAATTAAATGAACTAAATGCCCCTTCTATAGCTTGTGCTAAGAACAACCCAAGTTCTAAACACTTTATGAGGGAATGTTTGGATATTGCAAGTATACATCAGAATGGACAACAAAACTAGGCCCAACCAAACAAGAAACAGAATAACAGAAACAAGTCCACAGCAAAGACCATAATTCAAAGCTCTAATCAAACACAGTTCACCAAAGAGTCTCAAATTCTTCCTTCTCGATAAACATACAACAACCCAAAATCATCAAAACCCATATGAAAAAATTACTGATCTTTAGAAGCATATACCATGCCCATGCTTCAGAAAACAAAAAAGCATCCACATCTAGGTTTCTTGCTCTCAGTACATAATGAGATATATAAAATTACACAATTTTCTTCATTCTCTTTATTTTCTCTATTTCAACAATCTATAATCTAGAAAGTGAGAAATCAAACTTACTTTCCACAGAGAGAGAAAACCCAGATACAGAATCCAATTCTGAACACTCAGATCAGACAAACCATTCATGTCTCTCAATCAACTCAAACAGAAACCCTTGTTCACCTTCATGCCCTAGTCGAAAATCTCTGCATTGCCATCACTTTTCACCAAAACCCTGATTGGAAAGACTCGAGCTTTTGAGGAACTTCAAAACCCATGTGTGTAAAGCCAATTGAAATCCATATTAAATTCAAGAAAGCCCCTTTGCTTACTCTGTTCTTCCACTGAGAAATAAAGGGTATATCGATATCACTTTTCTCTACTTTCTTTTTTACAAATTAACAAGCCCTTTTTTATCAAAAAAATTGCATTAACTGAACCGAAAAAAAAGCCCGATAGTATAAGCAAGTGAACAGTTTAAGATTTTGTTCTCGCAGAGAAAATTCAAAATCGAAGAGAGAGAGAGAGAGAGAGAGAGAGGGGTTTCTACAATGCTTACAAAGGAAAGAACGCCAGTTAGGATTCACTGAAGGGAAATGAATGGAATAGTGTCGAGCTCTCTCTCTCTCTCTCTCTCTCTCTCTTTCTTTTTTTTTCTTTTTTTTCCAATCCTCTTTTTTTTCTTTTTCCTTTTTATTAATAGGGAAATGGCTAGGTAACAATTATGAATATATTTGTTTCAAAATATCGCCTTATTTGAGAAGTTGAATATTTTGATTAGTTATTTAATTTTTTTAATTATTTTAACTTGGTTAAAATAATGGGGTATTTTTTTTCAGGTCCTTGGTATTATGATTTTATAGCATAAAGGACACCAACTATTTTCATAATGTCTAAGGTCCATCAACAATATTTTCATAATGTCTAAGGTCCCTCAACCTTGATCCAGAGAAATTTTAGTCCAGAAAAATTTAGTCCAGAGAAATTTCAGTGCAGAGAAATTTCAGTGCAGAGAAAATTCAAGTCAGAGAAAATTCAACCAAAGAAAATTCAATCCAGTGAAATTCTTTGGTCCAAACCCAGAGAAAATTCAATTTAATCCAGAGAAATTCTCTGGTCAAGAGAAAATTCAATTCAGTGTTATTCTTTTGTAAAATTGGACTGATTAAGATGGAGTCTACTGATTCACTGAATTCAATTCAGTGAAATTCTTGAATTTTCAGTGAAATTCAATTCAGTGAATCAGAATGAGAATGCTCTGAATCAGAATGACCAACCAGAAAAATTCACTTGTAAACCCCTTGAAACAATTAAAACATACCTGGAAACATAGCAAGCCATTTAATCAACAATCCAGGACTTCACTCTTCATGCTGCTGAGAAATCCTTCAAGCCCCCAGAAAACATGGGTGGAATCCCTAAATCAAAAATATACCCAAACTTCTAAAAGAAACTATAAAAAGCAATCAATTAAAATTACTAGCATGATTCATGAATTTTTCACCATATAAAAGAGGAGGACAAGTAATGCCTTCATTTTTTTATTTTAGTTTTAAAAAATGTAAGAACACCAAGCATAAGCCACTATAGACAATTTAAAAAAATTAAAATTAAGAGCTAACACCACCACCTACCATTAATTTGGACCTCAAGTGAACTGCTGAAATAACAAACTTGAAAATATATCTTGCAGAAATCACAATCTGTTCAATGCATGCCTTTTCAAAGCTAGTTCCACACTTCTCAAACTCAATTCAACAGACCAACAATGCCATGTTTGATGCAACCTTCACAAAATCTAGTTGTAGACATGTCAAATTAAATTTGCCCACTGCATGCATAAGATAAGGAGTTTGATGGCTTCAGTGACTTGGATACATATTCACAGAGAAAATCTCATCACCAGAGAATTTCTCTGGAGTGGGCGTCATGGTGTGTTATTTGTATGCTACAGTGAGCTGGTTGAAGAATTTCTCTGGATTGAAGTGTCCATGGAAAATTACGGTTCTCTCTTCTTTTCCAGAGAAATTCTAAACCAGAAAAATCCAGAGAAAATTAAACATCACAGAGATAATTAAACCTGCCAGAGAAAATTATTTTTTGACCCATTTAGAGAAAATTGATCAAACCAGAGAAAATTTCAGTTCTTCTCTTTCAGAGAAATTCTAGAATTTCTTTCGAATCAGAGAGTCATGGGGTGGGCAGTGCTTCAAAGAAACCACATTTGGAAAAACTGCTATACAAAGATGCACTGAATTTGATTTTACAAACATTAGCAGCATGGTCTGGACTTGAAGCTACAGTTATATAAGCAATTATTCGTGTAACAAATATTTCATACAAGCCTAGTAACCCAACCAAGCATCTCGTACACATCTTCTTCAATCTCTTCGCGAGCATTTTCCTGAAACACACCAAAAAAGTAAATGAGAAAGCTTAGCCGGCCTACCATATTTTTCTAACTACCATATTTTTCTAGTTATAATCAGTTTGTATTAACAGACCATTTTGCCGGTAATGTTTATCCAAGAGAAAATTATTTTTCGGTCGAGAACTAAGATTTGCACCTTGCTGGACTTCGCGAGCTCAGATTTAGGAAGAAATAGACTTCACGAACTCAGATCTAAGAGATTGGACTTCGATTTGCGAACACAAATTTGAGAGATTGTGCTTCAAGTTGTAGTTGCGAACCTGTTTGAGCCTTGAATCGAAGTATGAAGTCGATTCGCGATCTTCTAGTTTACGGAAGCCCTAGCCAACCACGATCGATCATTGAGATTTGAATCCCTGGTTGAGATATGAACTCATTTGGAAGTTCCTTTTCAGATCTGAACTCGTTCTGAAACTCCTATTCAGATTTAAGCTTGATTGTTGGTTAAGAACTGAAATATAGTGTTTTCAATCGATTTAGGATTTGGTGAGGGGATGGGGTGAGGGACCTTAGACTACAAAAGAATAGATTGTGGATCTAATTCATTACTAAAAGTTGGATAAGGACCTTAGACCGATTTTCCCTAAAATAATTGTGTTTAGAAAGTTTGTTAATTTTTTTATAATTGATTTGATAATTATAAAAAAAATTAAAATAATTATGAATTAAATATTATATTTTATTTTATTCAATATTTTAATTTATTTTTTCTTTTAATAAATTATTTTAATACAAGCCCTTCCCATAATATTAAATTATTTTAATACAAGCCCTTCCCATAATATTTAACAACAAATGTTTCAGAGGTCAACAAAAATGTCCAAATTGTGGACTTCTTTTTTGAAAAAAATTGACTTTGTCACCTCAGACTCTTGTGTTACTTAATTCTAAAATTATTAATTTAAATGATTAATGAGTTAAACTATTAACATTAATTTATTTTATTTAAATCATCGATAGAATTAATTATTTTTTACAGTTGATATAAAAATATTTGTTTACATGATTTGCTTAATTTGATTGTATTTGGAGACAGTACTTTGTTATAATTGATTGTATTTTATATTTTATTAAATATTGTCAAAATAATTGGCTTGTATTTTGTTGCATGGTATTTCGAAGAAATAGAGTGCATAGTTTAATATAGACCATGTATTTAATCTTTTTTTGTAAATGTGATTTTACAAAAATAATCCAATTTGTGTATTCGTTATTGCGAAACAAAGATGGGATCATTTAAAGACGAAATTAATAGTCTCATGACTAAATTAACACTCTTCCAACTCGTCATTCTCATTTGAGTAAAACATAACATTTTTTGAATTTACTTTTTTTTTTTATTCTATTTTGTACATTCTTGTTTTGTTCACTTAATTAGGATTGAACACATTTGTTTGGCCATGTTCGCTCAAAATTGATTAAGGAGTGTTTTAGGAAGATGGTTAAAAATTATTTTTTGACTTTTTTTGTGAGAGAGGGAAGTGAGTTAAAAATTGGGAAGTGACTTTAACCCACTTTCCAAAATGAGCCTAAATTAGTTACACTCAGTCTTAAAATTTTGTTAATTTTGCATTGCTCTAATTAGAAACCATGTGAAGCGTTAAAGTAGAAAAGTTAAACCAAAATTCTATAAAGCTAAGCATCTGCTATGGTTTTGTTCTAAACAAAGAAGAGAATACATTGGCTTTGTTTGAGATGTGAATTGGCTTTTTGACTTTTTGGCTATTTTAGTTTAAGGCTAAAAAGTCTCTTTTGAGATAAATTTTTTGATTTTTTTGACTTTTGTGAGAAAAAAAAAAAGATTATGATTTAAATGTGACATTTTATCTTATTAGGCTAAAAAACCTATTTTATTTTTCAGAAAAGATTCGTAGCTCGAATCCTGTGGCTCGAAAATGGCTCGACTTCTATATGCACCCACATATCTTTGTACACCCCCATTTATTCATCTGAGTTTTAACCCATACATTTCATTTCAAATATAAAAAATAAAAAAGAAAGAAAAGAATAGAGTAGAGAGAGAGACTCGTATCGCCGATTTACTATGCAAAATCTGTGTGTGCCGACGACCTAGTGCTGCTGCCGACGAGGCTGGTGATGCTTTCTGATGGTAAACAGAAATTTCCCCCCTAGTTAATGAGTGTGTGAATGTGCTTGCACAAATGCATGCATTTAAATAGGTGGTAACGATGTGCATTTTATATCTATAGACTTGGGCTTGCATATACCTTCATTTTTTTTTTTTTAGATTTATTCCCAAATTTTCCAAGTTTTTGTTAATTTTTCTCAGTCTATGACAATCAATCTGGGCTTGTTCTTGTTAAATATAAGTAAACTATTTAAGCTTGATGTATCCAAACGTGCTTGCAATTTGAGCATGCTACATTCAGATATTTGTCGAGAAAAGCTAATAATATTGACTAAGTATTTATAGAGATCTAATTTGTGACTTGGTCAGTTAATTGATTGGTTGAATTGATCATCAAGTGTTTGATGATTTGCCTAGCTAAAGCATTAAATGTAAATCAACCATCTAAGGGGGTAAAAAAACAAATTCAACTTCCTAATTGGTTATGAAAGACGAACACACCTCTATTGCTTCACCTCTTCCTTATCCCTTGAATATTGACTACTTGGTTTTGTTATGTCTCTTTTTTTGCTTCCTGTATTTTAAGCGTCTTTGTTTAAAGTTGTTTACCTTTTGAATTGATCACTGTTTGTGTTTATGTTTTGATTTACTGTTTATGAACAAGTATTGAGTATTGTAAGGAACAATATGAGCAATTTTTATGAACAAGTTTTTAGACATTGGAGGTATAAAGAGGAAGGGAATTCTACCTCTAAGGAATTATGCCTCTGGCTATTTGATCATGTGTGCTTAGAAACATATGTGAATTGAGTTTCTTTGTGTTGTTATTGTTCGTTTTCAGAATTTGTATTTGTACTGTTAAACTTAAATTGAGTTTCTCTCTGAATGTCTATTTTATTTCACTTTGAAGCTACAATGGATATTGAGTCAAACAATAATTCATTCAATGTGACTGAGGAAGTTAAAGAACATGATAACAATCTTGAATTTAATGAGAGTGGCGAAATTGAAGAACCCAAGAAGGGGATGTATTTTACCTCAAAGTAAGAAGTGTACGCATTTTATGCAAAATATGCGAAACAACTTGGATTTGCTATAGCTTATAGAACACAAAATGTAACAACGGATGGAGAAGTGAAGTACTTTGGAATTGAATGTACTCAGGCACGGAATATAACAAAAAGATCAGAAGTAAATCCCTTGGAACCATCTTTGTCATCAAAAATTGATTGTAAAGCAAAGGTAAGAGCCAGTCTACAAAAGGATAGAAGATATAAGTTAACTACAATTGTGTTTGAGCACACTCATGATTTGATTCCTACTGACTCAAGACATTTTGCAATGAATAAGAGGATTCTTACTCTAGTGAAGAGGAAACTAGAAGTTAACGATGCAGCAGGGATTGGGGTGGCTAGAAATTTTCATTCCATAGTTGTTGAATCGGGGGGATATGAGGCATTAATGTTTGATGAACAAGATGCATGAAATTATATTCAGAATGCTAGAAGATTGAGACTTGGAGTAGGAGACGCAGAATCAGTTACACTTTATTTTCATAAAATGCAACAACAAAATTCGAACTTCTATTTGGCAATTGACCTTGATGAAGATGGTCGCATGCGAAACTTGTTTTGGGCAGATGCAAGGAGTAGAGCGGCTTATAAAGCATTTGGGGATGTTGTCTCCTTTGACACAACCTATTTGACAAACAAATATGATATGCCGTTTGCTCCGTTTGTAGGAGTTAATCACCATGGACAGTCAATTTTGTTTGGTTGTGGGTTGTTATGTAATGAGAACACTGAAACATTTGTTTGGCTATTCAAAGAATGGTTAAGTTGCATGTCAGATGCTCCCCCAAAAGCTATAATAACTGACCAGTGCAGAGCTATGCAAAATGCCATAGAAATTGTCTTCCCACATGCTCGACATCGTTGGTGTTTATGGCACATAATGAAGAAAATTTCGAAGAAATTAAGAGATATTCACAATATGAATCCATCAAGGCTGCTTTGAGTAATGCAGTTTATGATTCATTCACAAAAGATGAATTTGATAAATACTGGAAAGCAATGATTACAAAATTCAATCTAAATAATAATGAGCGGTTGGGGGTATTATACCGTGAGCAACATGGATGGATTCTTGCCTATGTTAAAGACATATTTTGGGGTGGCATGTCAACTACACAATGAAGTGAGAGCATGAGTGCATTTTTTGATGGATATATGAACTCCAAGACAAGTTTAAAGTAATTTGTTGAGCAGTATGACAATGCCTTGAGAAGTAAGGTAGAGAATGATATAAAAGCAGATTTTAAGTCTCGTAACAAATTGTATGATTGCTTAATGGTGTATCGTTTTGAGAAGCAATTTCGTGCAGCTTACACTAATTCAAAATTTAAAGAAGTTCAAGCAAAATTGAAGCGTCTAGTGTACTGTCGTTTGAATCTTATCAATGAGGAGGGAGCAATTTGTACCTATCATGTGAGGGAGGCTGTTCTTCTGGGTGAGGAAATGAGGAAAGTGGAATTTGTTGTGCATTGTAATTCAACTAAATATGACCTCCAATGTATGTGTCGGTTGTTTGAGTTTAGAAGTATTATGTGTGTCCATTCACTTTGTGTGCTCATTGAGAGGTCCATATATGAGGTGCCATATAAATACATTATTCCGAGATGGAGAAAAAATGTGGAAAGAGGGTACACATACATTCCAACCACATATACTACATTTGGAGCTGCTCTAAATCCAAAGTTGCATGATAACTATCACAAGACATTGGATAAGATCCTAGAACTTGCTACCAATGATGATGGTAAACATGAAGTGATTCAACTTGGGTTGATAGAAATCAACGATTGAGTGAGAACAGTTCAATCGGGTAGTGCGAGTAATGTGCCACGTACTAGTACTGTACCAGCTTCTACTAGTACTTTACCACCTTTCCATACTTCACCGAAAAGTCCGCCTGGTCGCAATACTACAAAAGAAAACATCACTCGCAAGGTACTCAGTCCTTTAGTTGCTCGCTGAAGAGGTCGTCCATGTACGAAACAAAAGGTTTGCAAAGTTGATGTAATAGTGAAACGATTGAAAGGAAATAATAAAAAAGCTACTCCTATATAGGTAAATATTTTATTTCCTACTACATATGTTAATTTCAGAATTTGTTAATCTTAAAATATTCACCAATGTTTGTTACTTTAGGGTCGCAAGGTGCGTCAAGGTGAACCTCGTAAGTTAAACTTTCCTTATACGAGAGGCATACAACACACTATGTATAAACCGGTAAGTGTTAAAATATAAAGGTTGTGTTGTATGGTTTTTGTGGATATTTATTTTAATGAAATTGTATTACTATTTGATCATAAGGTGCCGCAAAATCAACCTTACTATTTTCCTTCTATGGATGGCACACAAGACAGTATGTATATACCGATATGTGTTCACAGGACTTTGTATATTGAACTTTGTTTGTTGTCGGTTTTCATTTTAATGCTTGAAATTACTAATGAAATTTTGTTACTATATGATGTTAAGGTGCCGCAAGATGAACCTTACTATTTTCCTTGCATGGATGGCACACAAAACAGTATATATGTACCGGTACGTGTTCAATATATGAGTACATATATTTATTGATCAATTAAATTTTAGATTGGTGAAAATGATTGTGGACAGTGCCAAATAATATTTACTTTATTTTTATAGGCACAGGTTAGCACAATGCAAATGGGGGACAGTATTGGAAGCACATCTAATACTCAATCAGGAATGGCCAACAATATAAACAGTCAAAATTTGACAGTAGCATCAAAATTTGTTGCCTTGAATATAGATGCGGATCCAAATGTCCCATTTTTTTTTAGTTTCGTACTAGTAATTGTTTGTGTTGGCTTGATGTTGTGCCAATGTTTGAGAACAGTTCATTTTTTGTGGCAATGTTTGAGCACATTTTACTTGGGTAGATTATTGTGAAAGGGGGTAATTCCTTTGTAATCATGCTTCAATTTTGGACAGAAAGAACGAGTTAGAAATTCCTTTATATGCAACTGTTTGGTGATTTCAAGATTTTCCTTCGAAACTTTTTCATTTTAATTTGGTTTAGTTCTATTTTTTGGTGATGAAGTATGATTTCTGTGACTTGAGAAACTGATATTTGTAAATTTGTTGATTGAACCCTTTGTCCCTACCAATTTGCTTGTTATACAGTTGGATAATTTAGAAGACATCAGTACCTCTGTTCTAGTGATTGGTAAAATGGTAACCAATTTCTTTTGGTATGATTGGCAAGTCTACTGTGAGAAGATAACTTCAGCTGATTTGGGTTTGAGGAAGTGTTGTTTTCGTTGTCACAATATATGGAACTTAAATTGCACCAGGTGAAGACTTTAACAGCCCAGAGAAACAGCTCGGGTATGTTCATGTGCTTATCGCGCATGCCTTAGCACGCCTAACGTTAACTCACCTAATATATTCACTTGCAAGCAAAAATAGCTATCTTATGAAAGCATATCGTCTCTTGTTCACAAACATCCTGCTCCATCAGATCTAGATGGTCTTATATTGATATTTGAGCAATATATTAAGGTAAGTTTAATTGTCTGAAATTTACACAAGTTGAAAGAGCTGGAAAGAATAGAAAGAGAAAATAAAAAAAGGAGTCACATGGAACAAAATACACACATGGAGAGACGAGCACTGCTGGATCAACCAATGCATGAGATCAAGAACAATTATGTTGACCATCTTCCTAGTCCATTTGGAACTGCACAGGTCAATAACACCATGCTTACACAAATAATTTATCAGGAATTTCGGTAGCCAAATAAGATCACTAGCACTCCCACGATTGATAGGCACACTTACATTATGATAGTATCATGACACCAAACACAATAACAATCCAAAATTACTATCCACAATCAATACGAAAAAGATTAACTCTCATCATAAAAAATAAAAAATAAGCAAAAGTTAATTCGCATCTATCTCAAGTTAAATCATATGAGAAACTATCTAATTTCAATGTTCCATTCATAATCCAACACCGTCTGTGGATGTTCATAATCCATTACCGTTGTTCGCTGTCTCAGTCTGTCGTTTGTCTCCCGTTGTGGTTCGTTCTCCTCTATCAGCACACAGAACAACAGCGGAAGCACCGTTGACACACATAGAAACACCACCAGCCTCGTCGATACACACAGATTTTGCATAGTAAATCGGCGATATGGGTCTCTCCTCTCTCTCTCTCTCTACTTTATTCTTTTCTTTTCTTTTTTATTTGAAATGAAATGTATGGGTTAAAACTGAGATGAATAAATGGGGGTGTACAAAGATATGTGGGCGCATATAGAAATTGGGCCATTTTCGAGCCGCAAGATTCGAGCTACGAATCTTTTCTGTTTATTTTTTTTGCCAAAAAAACCCCAAAACCTTCTATGCCAATCGAAGGCATTGTTTATATTGGGATCTGGAAATAAATTATGATCTTTCCATCCATCCATTGCCCACACCCTCACTCATAATTGACCCACAAACTGGTCTATGTATGGTAATGATTTCAAATCAAAGCAAAAAGATTGAAAGTTGACAACACACAAATCTAAGAAAATTGGTTTTGAAGACACCATCATTTTTTTGTGCCATGAAACATTTGCACTAGGGGTCATCATTTGACCCAGGGCCCAAATCAACCATACCCGGGCAGCCCACCAAGTTTTTACCCGGGCCAAATTCATATCCCAAGTCAGCAGAGTTAGCCTATTCAGACTTGAGTTGAGCCTGGGTCAGCTCAACTCAACTTATTGATAAGTCTCGTACACATAATTCAAAACTCATCTAATCTCAAAATAAAATACTTACACTAATTAGTCTTACATATTTTTAATTGTTACCAAAAAATCTTCTTTTTTAAAAAAAAAAAATTAAAGATGCTGCTACATTCCACTACCACCAAACTTCCGTCAGACAGTCAGTGAAGACTTATCGGAATGTTCAACATCACCGGAAAGTCTTTGAAGTATCACCAGCATGTTCTAAACTTCACCGGAAGTCACCAAAAAATCTAGAGCATTCGTTAAATGTCAAGAATATCGCTGGAAACTCACCAAAATATTCAAAATATTGCCAAAATAAAGAATAAATTAAGAAATTATAGTAAAAAAAATAACAAAATGTGTTAAATATTGATAAACTGAAACCAAAAAAAAAAAAAAAAAAGGTAGGAACAACAAACAACAACAATGAGAAGAAAAAAAAAAATTCTTATTTTCAATTTTTATAAGATTTAAGTAAATAATCTCCAATATTGATCAAACTGAAAAACAAGTTTTGAAACTATAAAATGTTACGATTTCAAAACATGATTCTATTAAGTATTTATCTTTATTAATCAAACTGAAAAACATATTACAAAATTACAAAATTTTACAATTTTTAAAAAAAATTATGAAACTGCAAAATTTAATAGTTCTAAAGAATGATTCCTTTCAGCACCAAAAAAACTAAAAATGTAAAATTTTACAATTTTCACCACCTATAACTAAAACTCAAAAACTTGTTCAGAATTTAAAAATTTTCTCTATTATAACAGGAAAATAGAAGTGTATAATATAAGAAAAGTAAAAAAATTAAGAGATCGAAAGAAAGTCTGATATAAAGAGAGACTTGTACTCTAACAATTATTTTTGGTTTTAGATCTAACCGCATCTGATGTATCAGATTTGAGTAGATCTACTCATCTTCTTCGTCAAAAACTCATCCCCTTCACCGTCGATAAGCACAAAGCACAGAGTCAGTACTCGATGGTTGCTAGTAAACCCCAATCAATATAGTTGCCAATCACCGAAAAGAAGAGAAGATAAATAGACGCAAAACTTTTAAATCTATCTAAAAAATTTTAAAATTAAATAGAATAGACACTTTTAAAAAAATACTTGTGAATAATTTGTCCAGACAAAAAAAAAACAACAAACATACAAAAGTAGGCCAACAACTCAGCCCACTAAAACGTCCATGCTAAGCCCAATGAACAAGGCTTGGGCCCTGGAGTTTTCAGCCCTAGGCCACCCTGACCTGTTGAGAAAAAAGTCCGGCAGCCTCGGGCACCAATTTCACGGGCCGCGCCCTGACCAATGCCTACCCTATGCACCATATGCATGGACCATAGTCTACCCGAATCTGGCTTTAATCAACAAACATTAAATACAAAGGAAAAATGTTTGAGGGCCACAAAATCAGTGGCTCAAATGGTTCGAAACTGCCAAAATGACGTCGTTTTGCAAAACGACGTCGTTTTGCGTCCAAAACGACGTCGTTTTGCAAAACGACGTCGTTTTGCGTCCAAAACGACGTCGTTTTGACAGTTTCGAGCCATTCGAGCCACTAAATTTCGCGTCACCAACCATTGTTGAATACAAAGATATTGATAATATCAGACTATCTAAACTGCAAATCAAGCTAATCAGCTAAACTACTGTGTCATTAAAATTTGGGACTTTGATGTATACAAAACACTCCATTACAAAGATGAGCGAAAATTATAGCCGTCATTTTTGGCGTCAAACACTTATTTTCAAAATAAAATTATACTTTACAAATTTTCTTGGGCAACCGAAAAGGCAGGACTTGAGAGTATTTTTATCGAGCAGAAACAGCATGCATTACAAGTTCACAACCCAGATTCAGTTTTGCTGTCGATAAAAGCTTGTATTGACGGTTCTCTTCCTAGAAAATCCATTAGGATCTCAACAGGATCCTTTGCTCCTCCAGGAGCCAATACCTGTCGAACAATCAATATTTGAGAAAAAGATAGTAATTGCTAAGAAGGAATGGTTTTGATGTGATGCTTCAACAACATAAAACTATATATATTCTCAATATTCAATAAAAGAAATATTTTCAATAATTGATGCATTGAAGTAGTTAGATCACCTTATTCCTGAATTGCATGCCTGCAAACTGATTGGAAAGATCATCACGAAACTTTGAGGCAAATATATCGGCTGCGAAAACCTATAAAGGCAGCAACAACTTTCATTTGCAGGTGTCACAAATGAAGAGGGCATCTTGAACAATTTATAGACACATTTTTCAAGAAAAACAAGACATGTAGATAACAGCTGAAATACTGATCCCAATAATTAATGGGAAAAAATTATGATGGTTGCATCGCAGATGGCGTGCGCCCTAGAAGATGAGAAGTGCTACCAGAAATATGGATTCAAACCGAATGATACCTCACTCCAAATGCGACTGTAGCAAGCAGCTTCGTAGCCAATAGCAGTCCGTGGGAAACACGAAGCTGGATTTGTTCCTTCTAACACTGGCAGTCCCAACATCACCTAGAGAAAGGAAACAAGATGTAAATGCACTCACCATAAGCTTTCCCTTCCTGTATCCAAACTATAACAGTAGCTCTTACCTTTGGATGGAGATGTTTGAATAACCCAACCATGTCAACATTTTCCGTTGAATGTATGATCTGATCAAAGAGACCTGAGAACACATGTTCTTTAGTGGTTTTATCAACAAGGAGCTTTATCAGAGTTCCACAATATAATTTTATAATCATGGCATCACTTCATGACTCACAGATCAGGATTCATTTAACAACTTTCATGCTATAAGAAAATTCATATAGAAATCAACTAGAAACTGGACAGCCTTCAAGTAAAATTATTCACTACCTGATGACACTTAACTAAGAGAGTAAAATTCCCAGTTTCCAGGCAAGAAATAATAGGGACTTACAATAAAGAATTTCTTGCTTCAACTTGAGTGCTGAAAAGGAACACCGCCATCTTTTAAGTGCTTTACATGTTTCGTCGTTGATGGACTTCGTGATATCCTACAAGTTAATGGAATCACTAGTAAGAAAATTGCTTGCAATGTGATTTATTAACTATTAAAATCTAGATGATAGGCTCGCAATTCTATCATTAGAATTACAGATAAAAAGACTGGCACACGCTCACACAGATAAGGTAAGCGTTAATCTGAAATCTGAAAAAAGACATCAAAAGTATGATTACCTGATAGAAACCGGACACCAATTTCAGAGAGATGCTTTCATAACACCTACGCCAATTTTTTGCAAAAGGTGGCAGCATGAGTTTGTGCTTTGTCTAATTGAATAACTGTATGCTTAATTACTAACCAGTTTTCTAACACCTGGGCTGGGATCTCCACAAAGTCAGGGTCAAGCCGAAGCCCCGAAAATCTAGCAAATGATGCACGATTGCAAATATGATGGACCTAAAAGCTCACCATGGATGAAAAATCATGTCACTTACTACAGACATCAAACCATAACAGAATTCATAGCTTTACAAACAATCTTGATACTTGTCAAAAGATAAAATTAAATAACATGACATAAATCTATTTCCTATGTTGCATGGACTCATGCATGGGTGCTGAATGCGGATATGAATCTCAAGTGTCAAATTTTTCCAGTTCCAATGTCCAAGAACATAAACACGGCTAATTTATAGAAGTTTAGATGAAAAGGAATTTTAGTTTTTCATATGCAAATTGGTATAGAGAAACATTTACAGTAAAATTACTCAACCAAAATGACATTTACAGACCATTGACCAACTAGGTGGTTTAGTCCCGTTTCCAACAAACATGGCTAACCAGGCACAGTGGAAAAACAAACTGGAATAGAATAAGAATGTATTAGAATCAAAGGAAACAGGTAACGACACAAACATAAGATTCAGAGAAATAGAAAAATGGTTGACACAAGCAAGAAACTATAAAGCATATCTAATAGTGTAAGAATTTAATAATAGCACTAAATAGAAGGGAAATAGAATTTTGAGTTTGATTCCACAGAAACCATTCAAAAGGCAGATATCGACATACCACATGGCCAAATTCATGGAAAAGATTAACCACTTCAGAGAATCTCAACAACCCAGTATGACCAACTTCCTTTTGAAGCTGAGAAGTAAGTAATGCCACAGGAATCTACATATAGAAATTGAGGATAAATCAGTAAAACATATTAAAATTATGATCAGCTTACGATACTTTTAACATATATGAGAAGTTGTGGACTATGTCTTCTACAGCCCAACCATGTATAACATTTATATCGAAAAAACCAACACCTATATTACTAGAGACATAATGGCACCTGACTGAACCTTGAAAAGAATTTTCAAGTACAAAACAAACTCTCATGGTGACAAGGGAATCCAACACAAAGCAGATATATATCCAGCAACAGAAATTTTTGCCTTTTTTCTATTGAAAGCTAAAAAAAATGTAATTCTACCATGCTAATCAAACATGCTTTATGCATTTGATCCTGTCCCTACTAAACAAAATAGAATGTATCCCAAAATAAAATGCTTTGCAGGTACCCAAAATTTGAGTTCAACATCACAACAACAATAAGTTTGGAAAACTCAAACTTAATAGCGTATTACAATCACCTTTCGTGCACCATTGACAAAAGAACCATTCTGAAGAGCCACAACACAGGTGTGACCATATTTTCCCTCCCTGTTTGAAGATACAACGTAAGTTCATTTCATTCTAAATCATATATGTGAACCACACATAAATTGATGTCCACCAGAATCAATAAAACCACGAGTAATAAATGAACCTGGAGAACATATCAAGGTAGAAATAGCCCAAAAGTTCACTAGAAGATAAGTCATAGACTGAATAAAGGTGAACATCAGAGTGCCAAACCTCAGCATCTTCAATTTCTTCAAATCTTAAACCTGCATGAAGCAAAGGAAGATGAGAGCTTAGTAGATGAATTAGCCAGGCAAAATACTTAAGTCAAGCAATGGAAACATCGTGTAATTACCAAAAAGGTCTTGGCATATTTTCAAGATCCCTGACATGACCAAATTGAATGGAAAGTATTGTTTAAGAGCTCCAAGGTCCAGATTAAATTGTTGTTCCTCAACTCTCTTCACATAGTACAACAGATCCTCAATTCCAAAAGGAAAATCTCCTTCCTCTTTTTTCTGATGTACCAGAAAACGCAGACTATAAAGACATAAAACACACTTTGGCATAACAAGATATAGACTAAGCAAAAACTAACCTTCAAGTCTTTTAACATACTAAGTTCTCTGGTGGCCAAGTCAGTTAAACTGGCAGAGAGTTCCTCCAAGAACTCAAATACCTGAAAACAACAGCATCATGCTCATCAGGAAAAATCAGCTTTATGAAAGGATTGGTAGGAAAATATTACAAACAAACAGTAATGGAATGATGATTCAAAATGAGAAATCAGTAATTTGGTCGGGAAGTTAATAGCAATAAGATATTTTCCTCGATCGTTTTTCAGCAATTTATGTACCACTGTAAACTGAAGAAATGAGTATATAACCAATTTGTAGGCCATTCTCAGTTCAACAAATAAATGAATTGCTTCACTAAACAACACAAAAGTCTTCAGTTGCCGAGGAAGTAGTATGGTTATCTAATCAGTTGATCTGAAAAATAATCTTTACCAATAATTGTATTATCAAAGAAAGCATGGGTGAAAGCACGTAGATGAAATTACAATTACATAATAAACATTTAATTAGAGAATAAATCATCAAAAATGCTGTTTAGTACAAGATAATACATCAGGAAATGATATAAACATTTTTTTGGGTAAGTTCAAAAATGATATAAACATGTACAAACCTTTGAGGATGAGTTTGCCATTCTATGATTAACAGCATAGTCTGCGTAGTTTGAGTAGCCAAGCAATCTAGCAGATTTATGGCGCAACTGAACCTAAATAATACAAGAACAAGACCAATGCCAACAGGCTTTTCAGGCAGAAACAAGCAAGAGCATAACAGCCAGAAAAAGTATAAAATATGATTTTTGCAAAGTAAACCACGGCTTTTCCGACTCTACCATTTGAAATGTGGTAATATGGACAGCAAGTACAAATAAGTTAATAGTAAAAGGCTTAAATTTGCATGTGAATAAATCGAGATCTATTGCTTCGATGCATTTCTATACATACTCTAAGATATCATTTATTTACAATAACATATTGCAATGCCTGACTTCCCTGAGTTGTCAATTGAATTATAGCTTTATCTTTGAGCATGCAATAATATATAAAATCTCGTCAGCCATACAAACTAGAAAACTAATGCTAAATGAGGGAATGCCGAATCAATTTGAATAGACAGATTAGTATGTCCCCCACATTTTTTTGCTTTTATAATGCCAAAAAAATTTTAGAAAAATAAAAACCAGTAGAACAGAACCAGAAATCAAGTTCAAAATTAACGAAAATCCTGCTTCTCCTTTTTCTTCTGGAATTGAAGGATTCTTTAATCAACTAAATATAAGAGCATTGATCTTACTTGTCTTCATCTGGAATTCACCAAACCTCCAGAAAATGTTAACGGCAGTTTCTAATCACTAAATGACCTACTAGATGCATATGCTATTTCATGATTTCAAATAGAAATAAATTTATTACCTATACTACAGCAATATTGGTGAAAATTGTAATCAAATCTATTCTCTTCACAGATTTAGTTTCATGATTCTAGGACTTATGATGGTAACATAGTGCATCATGATTTCAAACATCGTCTTAACAATAACCAGACGGTATATATCTAAAGGAAGTAAACTTCTCATCTCATTATATACTCAATGAAGGTTTATTTAGCTATGCTTTTCATTTGATGTGTTCCTATGCTGAAATTTCAGACATATATGTTACCAATTATTCATTTTAGTTGGAAAGTCTCTTTCTAGATAATTGCATTTCCATGGCCACGGCATGTGTAACTTCTTAGGCAAACCATGGCAAGGAATAAGCACTGTGTTGTTACAATATTCTTATGCTTTCTGAGGTTATTTCCAAAATGCAATTCTATAGTTGCATTACCACATTGACCAAATGAGAGAGAGAGAGAGAGAGAGAGAGAGAGAGTTTGCAAGACTGAAGCAATGAAGGAAAAGAAGCTTCCAAAATTGTGATGGTGTGACGGCATGACACTAGTTTACATAAAATCATGATAAGGGTTGCAGAAGTTGTGTCTTTATGCTTTGCCTTACCAGACTTTCCAAGATAGAAAGGTTGACTTCACATCTCCGTCCATAAGCCACAGCTACAATCCTCCTTGTCAAACCTACCTTCAAAGGTTTAAAGAATAAAGTAACTAAGCACTTCAAATTGTTGATTAATTGCCAGAGATGACTTAGAACCAATAGTTCATTATCTAATGGATCTTTCCCTTCTAGTACTCTATCCAAGAGTTGTCAATATTTATCAAATCTCTTCCTATCTACTGGAAGGCTATAATATCAAATGCAAAGAAATTGTTGAAAAAAATATGAAAATTGGATTCATGTAACAAGAGAAAGATTTCACATTCCTTAGCCGGAAAGATATGTAGCCATGAAGGAAGGATATAGAAAATAAATTTAAAATCATATGTAGAATAATGAACTAAAAAAGGAATAAGGTTTGCTCTCATGAGCAAAACCATAACTACACAATACATGTTATCTGTGGTCACTGAGGTGTAACCATAAAGTGCATCCTCCTGGCACTTGTTTATGGTATAAATTATCAATCTGAAATTAGCGGGCAATATAGATTGCCTAATTCCCAAAAGTACATCAGTATATGTACCATTAGCTAAATCACTTAAAATGCCTTCTCACATAATTCACATAAACTTAAAAATTAAATTAAAAAAGCATAAACTGCAACTACTAAGGTCTATTGATGTAGCAAAGATTTAATGTGCCTTTGTTTGTTGGAGGGGGTGCATACAATCTCTAGACATAGTAGTACCTTGCAAAACTCCAGTATAGGTGAAACATGATGACTTCTCAGGGTGACCTTAAATTTACCATTTTCAGCTTTGTCTAAGCTCTGCAAACAAACATATCCAAAATTTTATTGTGAAACAAAACAGTAACAAATGAGAATGATTCATTCAGAATCCACACAGCAAATATATAAAATAAAATAAAAATGCACAGTAAAAAGATAATGTGTAGAAAATCTAAGTTAAAGTGTTGAACAAATAAAATATATAAATAAACATTTTAACCTCAAGGAATTCTGGCGGTAATCCAACTAGCTCTGTCTCACTTACGAGAAGGGACGTACTATCATCATTCAGATTTCGGATATATCGCCTACTTAGCTCATCTATTTGAGCACTTAATCTCTGCAATTCCTCTCTTTTCGTTAAAGTAAGGCTCAGTCCACTGTGTTCAAAGTCTCTGACCTGTCACTGAATAATTAAGAATAAGTATATGAACCCAAATAGTTGATGCAGCCAAGAAAAAACCTCTTCAAATTTGAAAGAAAATCCATCAATGACAAAGAGCAAGTATACAGATGGAAATATTGCTATTCATCAAACAAGAGGAAGTTGAAAAAATACCTCCAAAATAAGAACAAATAAACAAGTTTTCACAAGCATACCGGGGTTCTGAACCCAATCTAATTCTACCAACACTCAAATTGATTGAACAATATTAGGTAAAGGCCTTTTTCTATAAATGAATATAAAATTTGAACTTATTAAACTAAACAATCTACAAAAATAAATTAAATAAGTTTGTATGTATGAATTCCCAGCTTTTCCTAAGAAATATACAAAAAAGAAAACAAAATTTGGTCAACATGACCCCAGATATCAACCTGTCACAGCAGGACCTAGTTGTCTCAACTCTCTAGTGCCATTAAGATGATGCGAGAAAAATAGTAAGCATTTCTACCACAACCACACTTTACTTCACATGTAAAAGTGCAGTATATAAGGGGGAAAAGAAGGAAATGACAGAAAAAATTCATGCTAGTAATCAAACATTTGGAACACTCAACTAACAAGTTACAAGTATAGAATTCGATCCCAAATAAGCCATCCAAAAACAATGAAAATAAGAGTATACACCAAAAAGACTATATAAACTATTCAAGAAAATCATCATATCAAATGGTACGGAAAATTTGGTTCAAATTCATACCAGACACTGTGTATAGCGTTTAGCCTCAGTGTTCATCCATTCTCCCCTTGCTGCAACAGCTTTGATGACGCGGTATACATCTTCACGTTTACTGAACAATTTGCATGAAATACACAAATTAAACATTCATTTAAGTAACAATCAGTTAACATAATGATGTAGAACACACACCAAATTAAGAGAGATAATCTGGTTGTTGAGAGATGATGTTAGAAGAATTAAAAGATAGAACAAGAAGACTGATACAAAGCCAAAAGGCTGGTCTTCTGGTTTTCCCTTGAGAATAGCTTACTAAAATTTGAAAAACTTATTGCACTGTAAATATATATATATGAAAAACTAATTGAAACTCTTTCAGGACCCCTTTTAAATAAATAAATAAAAGAAGGCAAAACCTGCAACTCGAAACATGAGCATCTATTCTTCTCTCCGCTTCAGCGCTTGCTTTGCGCACATCTTCAGAAGTGGATACTAATTTTGGGAAGACACAAGATTGGACCAGTGGGAATTGTTGTGCTTCCAATTCTGCCAAAGGTAATATAGCAGTTGTATATGTGACCTGCATATTTTAATTGACCCAACATCATTAAAAAAAACAACAACAACAACAATATATACATATACCAGTAGGAACTATATAGTTAGTAGTAACTTGACATCCTTATAATCCTTCAATAAAATGGTAAAAATTATTTTTCCCTAGATAGAGAACCAACCATAAGAACTCCACGTAGAGTATTTTGCACAAGGGGGTTAAGATGCATACCACCACCAACTTGTTATTGCATATGCACATGATTGTGTTGGAAACAAGTAGTTGAGACTGGCTTCAATGGGATGCATTTAAATTGTGTATTTTGTGTGCAGCAGCAAAATGTTGGCAGTCTTAACAGCCCCATATTTGCCATAAAGAAAGTCAAAGCTTAAAACCAAAACGCATTGTCTGCCCTCACGCTTATCTTAAAATTCATGTGAACCATCAGCAATAGCAATACCCCTGCCACCCACCACTTGTAAACTTGCTCTAATCCTAAACCTCAGCTCACATCACATTGCCAGTCTCGAAAACCAAAGTAACCTCAGTTTGAATTATCACAATTATCTAAAACCCATATAAAAAAATTAGGTAATTTTAGGTAAACTGTTCTGTTCTGACAAAAAGTTTCCCAATCCCTCCCACATCAATTCAAGCACTATAAAAAAAATATAAAAAATAAAAACCAGTAATTCTAATTAAATTGAGTCCTGAAATGACAAAATTAGTAATTAAGATAACAAACTCATGAAATTCATAAAGATTTGAGTTTCAATAGGAACTGTTGTATATGTGTGGTTATTAGAGTACCTTGTCAAGAGGAACTGAAGCAACTGAATCATGGACCTCCTTCGATTTGGCAATGATGCGGTTCGCTAATCTTAAAATCTCAGGCGGAGAAAGATTGACCTGAACTGTAGACCCCGGAAGATCTAGAACGATACAAATTAAAAACGAAAATAACAAATCAGAATCAACTGTTAAGCCCATATACAAAAGTAGCAAGTGAACACGAATCGAACAATATCACACTATATAAACATATATATACACAGATAGGACCTTTCTTTTTGCGATTCTTCTTGAGGGCGTTGACGGCGAAGTTAACGGCGATGGCGAGGAGAGCAGCGCCGCCGGTGAGGGCTACGAGGTTGGTGTTTCGATTCTCTCTCTTTTGCTTCGACATTTTTTTCTATCTCTCTCTCTCTCTCTCTAGCGGTGGCGGTGACTTCTTCACCTAATCTCTCTCTCTTTCTCTGTCACTTTTTCTTTCTCTCTTAGCAAACGGCAAATGCGAGGGAAATTCGTGTTGATGATAGCAAAAAATTGCGAATAAAAAAGAAAGTGAATATATACAGGAGGACTGACACTGAGCCACGAGAGGGAGGGAAGACCTGTCAGAGGTCTGTTTGGGTGTCTCCAAATCTGCGTCCCAGGGTGGAAGATGTTTGGGAGCCCTATCAACTACTTGTTTGGGAAGTGAGTTTGTTTTGTAAGTTTTTTTAGTTGTAAGATATTATTCAAGAAAAAAAATTTTGTATTTGAAAAAATAGTTTAATTTTTTTATGGTTGGATGTGATATTTGTGAGAGAAAAAATGAAATAATTATGAGGTTTGATACGATATTTTGTTTAGATTTATTTTTTTTAGTTTTATAACCAATTTATCTTTTAGTGAAAAAAATTAAAAAAAACTATGTTCCCAAACAGCGTGGGCCTTTGTGGATTCACTGTGGAATTGATGATAAGCCTCTCTTCAGTTAGAAACCAGCTAGAGCGTGGGCTTTTGTGGATTTACTATCGAATCTATATCAATAATCCAAAGCATTATATATATATATATATATATTTCATCTATACATTCTATCTGAAAGGTCTTCAAGATCTGCTGCCGAGAGTTGATCGTAAAAATCATCCCTATTATCTGGTTCATTCCCCCATTGGTTATCTTGGTGATCTTCTCTCATTAGTGGTGACTCGTGAGAGACACTATGCTCATAGTTGGGATACTGACTTTCATCGACAAATGTTTATTTGCTGAAAGGATAACCTAGGATAGCTAGATTACAGTATATTTTCTGATTTCTGTCTTCGCAAACTAGATGACCATAATTTCCATTATATGCTAGTAGAGGATTATTAGCAAATTTCCTCCATTTATTGAGCTGATCTCTACGTGAAAATTGTCTGCATGGCCAGGGTCTCCGATTGAGAAGTCCAGGGTATCCTAAGAATGTTGAAGTTCCTCTAAGATACATTTTATGCTTAGTTGGGATGCACCTTATTCGTTTCCATTCTGGTAACTTGCTATCAATTAATGCTTCTACAAATGGATGATGCTCTTCCATTACACAAAGTACTGCATGAGCGAGTTTATTTCCAAAATTATCTGTCAGATCTAGATCTGAGAAAATTATTCTAGAGACAAACCCGTAATCTAATAGCCTCATCAAACAATTGTGAGGCTATTAGATAACGCGTTTTGCCCCTAATCTCTATTTCCAATGGCTCGAACGTTGCTAGATTTATTTGGCAAAGGCAGATGCTGAAACCTAAATTACACTGACATCTATCAAAATATTCTGGTCTATCTATACATCTTTTCTCTTGTAAATAGGGTTGCTCTTCATCCTCATAGAGATAAATCCATTTATAAGCCATGCCAAGGCATTGAACTCCTGCTATGGAGAGGTCCTCAAGAATTGCTGTATAGTGACTAACTCGTTATTTCTGCTATCTTCGGCTAAGGTGTATATATAGGGTTGAAGGTCTTCTATTGCTTGACTTTTCTCACAAAAGATTGAATGATAGAATGCCTAAAGAAATACATTCTAACACTCAATTATTCAAATTCCACACTAGTAAGTTGTCTAATTTCTAGGTTAGGAAAGGGGGCAGTTGCTTTTCTTGGAGCTAATTGTTTAAGCTGGTTGGTTAGGGTTCGAATGGTTGCTCTCAATTGTTTTTCTTCGTTTCGGAGCTGGTCTAGCTCTTCACTGACCCTTTTTCCTTTATCCATAATTTTCTTGAAATTTATGTTAAGGCCTTCGCAATGTCTGCACATTTGGAGAGGGTTTTGAGAATCTGGCTGAGGGTTAGTACTACTGCTTCATGTTATCTGGCTAACTAGAACTCCACTAGTAGCAAGAGTTGTTGACTGCATCTTGCTCAATGTGTCCAGATAATCTTTAGTTATTTGGCTGATGAAGTAACTGGCTCCTATCTGTATATGGGCATAGGTACTGGCTGACTCAAAATCATAAAATCCTTTAAACTGAGGTGTGGGAAAATTTTTAACTAAATGTTCAACTTCTACCCAATCATGGTAAATACCAGGCTTGGTTCATTTAGCTACTACGTAAAAATAAAACCTTTTAGACAAAGGTTTATTCTGGATTTTTGAAAAATATATACCAAGAGAGTTTAAGGCTGACAGCCGTTTAGCTGGGTGGTTATGGTTGTTCCAAAGGTTGTCTAAAAGACACTGTTGAACTGGATCTAGCTCAATTCTTGTTAATGGTCCGAATTTGTTTCTGCTTTCATAAATGGGAATGGCAAATCCCCCAAAGTTCATTGTTTTGTTGTTCTTCATTATCTGCACAAAAATTAAACTGGTTATTTTTTTTTTCCTAAATAAATCTTCCTACTTAGCCATTCTGTTAATTTATTATCATTTCCTTTAATATGTTCAAATTCTACTTTATATCATTATCCTACTATACAATCCAAAAATTTTTGCCCATCTTCTGGTACTAAGTTTTCGCTCATTAAGTTTATCATGAAGTCTAACTATAGCTTCACAGTCTGTTCTTATTGTAAAGGGTTTGTGTAAAAAATAATCTAAATTTGTTTATTGCATATATTATTCCTAATATCTCAAAATCTAGGCTAGTCATGGTTGTATCTTTTTCTTTAAATTTTTCAGAACTATATCTACAAATACGCTCCTTATTTTTACTATCATACTTACTAGGTTTCGTGAATAATACTGTTTCCCATCCTAGTTGGCTTGCATCTGTTTCTACGACTATATATTCTGATTCTAAGGGAAGTTGTAGGTCTAGTAAGTTTTTACAAATGTCTTTTATTTTCCTAACTAAAGTTATATCTTGTTGATTGAAATATTTTTGCCCTGTAGGTGTGGTTTTACTATATGGGTCCTATTATTTTACTAAGGTTAGGAATGTATATTCGTGCATAATTTAAAATTTCTAAAAATGATTGAAATTGTTTTGTATCTTCTAATTTATCTAGATAATCTAAAATTTTCTTAACTATGTGAGGTTGTAACCTAATTTTTCATCTCCTAACTCCATTCCTAAAAATTCTATATGAGGTTTATTTAATACCATTTTTCTCTTACTAATTATTATTCAATTATTTATGAATTCTTCTAATACTATATATAAATGATCTATATGACTATTTTTATTTGGGCTAAATACTAATATGTCATCTATATATACCAATATAAAACTTTATTTATTAAATGTACTATCCATTTTACGCTGAAATATGGAAGGTGCATTTTTTAGTCTAAAAGGCATAACTAGCCATTCATAATGTCCTTGTGGGCAGCAAAAGGCTGTCCAAGGTATACTTTCATTTTCCATTTTTATCTGCCAAAATCCCGACTTGCAATCAAATTTGCTAAATATTTTTGTTGTCTGTATTCTATTCATAAGCTGATCTTTATCTGGTATATTATATTTATCATCTTCTGTATTGTTATTTAATCTTTTGTAATTTATAACCATTCTAGCTTTCCCTCTTTTTATTTCTGCCACTACTAAAAAAAATACTTTTTGCGACCGCTGTAAACCGTCGCAAATAATAAAAAAACAGTCGTAAAAGACTTTTTGTGACGGCCCTTGCGACGACAAATGGGGGTCGCAAATGTGGAGGTGGCAAATACTTTTTGCGACGGCAAAGCAACGGTCGCAAAACTACTTATGGCGACCGTTATTTTGCCGTCGCAAAAAACAAATAACAACACATGATTTTTGGCGACCATCTTGTTACCGTCACAAAAAAAAAAAAAAAAAAAAAAAAAAAGTGCAACGTTAAGCACTCTAGGAATAGCAATGACAAGAATTTAGACAATATAGCATTGTAGTTTAATCAGGCATTCCATTTGAGTCTCAAAATTGGAGCCATATGTGAAAGTTATTACAACTAAAAACTTGGGAAAAGTTCTTTTATGAAAAATATACAATCCAGATAAAATGCTAGTAAAGTCAAAAATTACAATGCTAGTGTTCACCACTGTACAAGGTACCAGTCGAGTTCCAATTTGTTACCATGGAGATATATGTTCCTCAAATCCAAGCTTGCACCTGATCAATACACATTATGAGGAGAAATAGATCAGAACACAGAGTATCTAATTTCTAGATCTTTCTTTAGATATAAAGCCTCAAGCAGAGCAGAGAAAAGGCAAAGATTGCAAATAAATAAAGAAAACTTAATAAAACAGCAAAATAATTCAATGCTGGTGTTCACTATTCTAGAATGTGTACCTTAAATCTTCTTCTTAGGTTCCTAGAAAAGTTGAATGCTATGTATGTGGGCTAAATCCAAGCTGCCCGATTTTCATCCTGCCAAAAAAAAACAGAGCAAGTCAATTTTCTACTAATTTATATCTATACTTTGGGGCATTCAAATAATAGTTCAAGCACATAACCCTATCAGACACCATACAAATGCTAAATAAATTTGTATTTAATCACTACCTAGAGCTGTTAATATCATAATGCAGCCTTATGTCATATATATGGGAAGTTCAAGAAATGGTGATGGATGAGGCAATGCCACTGTTGCAGAATAAGCAGCACATCTGCAACTATTATCATCCATCATTCCAAGGTTGTTAATCTTGTGATCTTTTTACAATAACGAGAACTAAAAATTTGGATGCATTAATCAACTAAACACATTGCAACAACTCAAAAGATTAATTTGCATCTTGCAAAGTGTATAATTAAGGAAGACACCTTGCATGAAAAATTAGGGTCCAAAACCCATCCCCACAAACACAACTATAAAATCTCACGATTTCACATCATGAGAACTCATAAGCACAACCATTCCAGTAAGAAGTGTTGCCTTTGAACAAAAGAGCTGCCAAAAACAAAGTTCAGGTTGCATGTACTCTGAAATACAAGATATTTCCGTTTTTTTCTTCTTATTTTTGAGTTGGTACAAATGCAAAATCCATGCACACAAAGAACAACTCCAAAAGCATAATGTTTCTTTTTTCATAAACATATCAAATGCACTGAAAAAACAAAATTAAAAATAAAACCACATCAATACATGAAAACAGATTAAATAACAATAAAAAAGAAAAGGAAGCAAGGAAGGTAGAAGCTTGTAAAATTCAACAGAGAAAATGAAATATGACAGCTACCCTTTAAGAAAGGTGCTAAATATTGAAACAACTACAATTGTATTGAAAAATAATCACCAGAACAATGTCATTGATAAAACGGCTCACCTTGAGACAGTAATTTCATAGGGAAAGGAGACACCTTCAAGATTCGGTATGGGTGGAATGTGATCTTTTTTCCCGTTCACAAATTTTATTATCTGAAATAAAACCTCATGAAGAGATGCTTCAAGTGCTACCCTCCGACGACTTCTCTTATCCAGAGCACTCTCTGCCATCATTCACAGGGAAGCATACATCATTATGAGTTATTACTAAAACATTAATAAAAAGAGAGCAACGCACTGCAATGAACGTACCTCTCGGGTCTACTACTAATTTGGAATGATGAGAAATGACAGCGAAATGAATCAAATAATCATGTCAGCGAAATGAATCAACTAAGCATGTATTGTTCTATTACTTAAACTTTCTGTTACCATATAATTTGACAATCCATGTTAGAAGTATAAAGTAGTTGATCATTTCAACTTTCTGTTACTTCAATAATGTCAATTGTTACACAGTGCCACCACTTTCTGTTTGATGCATTTCAAATTTGACAATTTATTTAGTACAAGCCTTTCTATAATTTGACAGCAGATCTTTGAAGTACTAGAATGAAAACAAATAATCAACAACAATGAGAGCTAAAAGAAGTTCAGCTAATTTCAAAATCTTTGATCATATAATATACATAATTATGTAGAGTACTAGAAATATGAATCAAATATTTAGTGAAAGGTTTAAAACTTGAAGCAAGAGTGTTTTACATGTTTATGAGTTCATAGCCCACGAGGTTAATCAATCTGTTGCAGACTAGTGAACTAAGGTCTGTTTTGGTGAGTATACAAACATATATATATTCATATATATATATATATGTATATCATTTGTTTTTTTTCTTAGTGGGCTCGTTAATCAAGCTTCAATTCAGTCATCATAAAGGCACTAAGTAGTGATGCAGAGTGATATCAAATTGAATGAATTGAATTAGGTGTTTCAAGTTTTTGTTTGGGCATTTCATTTTTATTAGGGATTATTAAAATTTACACTTAAGTGAATGGCCATTTAATTGCACTTAAGTCAATTAAAAGCTTAAAATTAGTTTAAGGTCATCCTATTATGAATATTTTTTTTTTTGGTATGTGAGAATTTCATTAAAAGAAACAAAGAATACAAAAATCAAGGGAGACATACCTTTCAAATACCAAAATCAAGAAAAACACGAAGCAGCTAGACTAATTTGGAGCAAAAATTCTCTTAGAAATCTACCAGTTTTTACACAATAGCAGATTAGAGTAAGATTGCTTAATAGATGCAAACTGAGAACATTGAACTCTAATATCAGAATTAATCTGATTCATCAAATATGTAGGCCTATGACATTCTTTGAAAGCCCATGATTTCTCTCTTGCCAGATTTAGTATACCGTTGTAGCCTAAGCAATTTTCCTCACTATATGGAAAAAAAAATTCCCACTAAATTGGTTAGCAATCCATGATATCTAATTATCCCTAGAATGTTGAGCCTTAGAAAAGCAGCAAATCTGCTCCCAAATTGCTCTAGAGAAGGAACAATTAAAGAAATATGAGAAAGAGACTCATCGTCTTTGTGGACAAACGAGACAAGTAGTGAATCAATCTCCCCACAATCTTTGAGCCTGCCTTAGTCCTAAGCCTTCCTCTAATAGCCATCTAAAAACAAAGCCGTGTCTGGGAATGTACTTAGGGAACCAAATAATCTTATGCCAAATCACAGAAAGGGAATGAGGCTTGATAGCATCCCAAGTGTTGTAGCTTTGTATTTAAGAGAGGAGGAAATAATGCACTGAACCTCATCATCTCTAGAACAATTGGGCTGAAAGGAAGGCATTAGAGAGGGAGGGAAAAGCCAGGTCTAATGATATCCTTAACAAAAGGTCTGGCAATGGATCTAAGATTAAGAACCTTTCTCCAAGTCCAGGAGTAGTCAGAAAGAACTGTAAAAGCCCAAAAGCATTTGCCTCTAATAAGATATCTATAGTACTATTGAATTTATGGGTGTAAGAAAAACCAATGAAACTACACTGACTGCTCAAGATCAATTGAAATTTTGGTTTGTGACCTATTTTTCATAACGTGCGATCTGTTGTGGTTTTAAAATTTTATACACTCATACAAACTGAAACGACTGAAATATTATATTTAAAAACTTTGAGCATTAGAAGATAATTGACTAACAATACACAATTTCTAATAAAAATTAGGGAGGAAGACATTTAAATACGCAACTTTCACTATTTTACTTCATTTATTCTCAATGTGTGATTGTACAAGTTTTTATAAAACCCTTTTAAAATCTCATGTTCCCTTCTCTACACCAAACCGAGAAAACTGAACCGTAGAATGCGGTCTGCTTTGGTTCCTCAACCAACAAAACCGAAAGGTTCGGTTTGGTACTAAACTTTCCCTTGAACCAAACCGCTTACACCCCTAATTGAACTCACAGTTGAATGATGTTTAGAGTAAATGACCCAAATATGCCTGAGGAAATAAGCATGGTTCCAATCTAGAAGCTTTCTTATGCCAAGACCTCCTTCTATTTTGGGCAAGCAAAGAGTCCCTCAAGCGAATTTATTAGAATGAAGGTAAGAGTTGGTCCCTGTCCACAAAAATCCTGAGCAATTGCTCTATATGCAAGCATACTGACTTGAGGAGGATAAAGTGCATAGACCAAAAAACTTGCTGAAGAGAATAGACTGGATAATGTGAAGTCTACCAGTGTAGGAAAGAAACTAATTTTATCAATGAGGCCTTTACAATTATCAGCTGAGAGCTAACTAGAAATAAGGGGCACCCCTAAGTATTTGACCGGAAGGGAACCAAGTTGAACCCGAATTAAATTTCAAAAAACTAACTTAGATTGATCATCAATACCAATAATGTAAATCTTGCTTTTGCTCTTTTTTGGTAGAAGGCCAGAAAATTTATTGAATTTAAGAAGAGCATTAAAAAGTATTTAAAAGGACTGATCATTAGGATAACAAAGAACAAAGAGATCATCTGCAAAGCAAATGTGCCTAATGTTCAATTCATGAATCATGACACTTTGGATGAGAGGAAAACAAGCCAGAACTGATATGGTTATGAAAGATTATGTAAAAAACTCCATAACAAGGATAAATTCAATATATTATGAATTTATTTACAAAGAAGTTAAAAGTTTTTATTTTGGTTAGTCATTTTTAAGTTGTGGAAATGTTCCACAAATAAAAAGGTTGTGCAGAGTTGAAGTAGCCAAGGCTAAGACGACAACACATTTTAACATCTCCATTGGAACACCCATATAAACTACTTCATGAACAAACCCTTAACATACAAAATTGGACTCCACTTTTTATCATATAATACACTTTAACAAACATTTTTAATATTTCCACTAGCCTTCTTAGTTAATATGGAAGAATGCATTATCAGAATAATGCACTGTGATAAAAAAAATAATAATAATAAATAGGGAGCTGAAACAGAAATATTTGTGATAAAAAATATCAGAGAAAAAAAATTCAGATGTAAATTTTAAAAGAGTCTGCCACATAGGACCAAAATCAATCCTCTATAGAGAACACTAAAGCAAAACAGAGGAGTCATAAAATCAACATCTCCATCAATCAAATATAACTCGAATCTTCTGAATATTTCATACGTATATACATATAAAACTCAAATTTCAGATTCTACATGAACATGGATCTCAGAATAGCACAATTCGATTAACACAAAAATCAATTGAACAATACTAATTTCACATTAAAAAAAAAAAATTAGAAATTGACGAAGTCAAATCCATCTAAAACAATTCCACAACCTTGAGCAATTCAATTTTCAAAATCCAATTCACAAAAACCTCAATCAAATTCACCGAAACACATTTATATCAACATCAACCCAATCTTTGCCGACTAACATTTAAACTTCACACTACACAATCTGAGTCATACTTCATAGATACATGTAAATATGTATGTATAGGCGCAAAGAGAGAATTGAGAGAGATAGAAATTGGGAGAGAGGAAGAGAGAGAGATTCATACCGCCGGATATCTCAGTCGACAATGGCGAGTGAAAGGGCGAGCGAGCGAGAGAGCAGAGCTATACATGTCTGTGATGCGTGAGAGAGAGAGAGAGAGAGAGAGAGAGAGAGAGAGAGAGAGAGAGAGAGAACGATCAGTGTTTGAATTTTTCTAGAACTAGGGCAAATATAAGGAAAACGGGTAAAAGGGTAAAAAAAATAAAAAAATAAAAAGGAATGAATTGGTTATTTGCGACGGGTAATCAAATGGTCACAATTATATAGTAGCAAAAGGTCACTTTTCTAGTAGTGTGCATGATTTCTAACCATAAATGCGGCGCTCCTATGTGGGCTATTACTAGGTCGAATTACTCCTAAATGTAATAACTCCTTAATCTGTGTTCTAAATTCTTCTACATCTGCTGGCGTATGATCTATTTGTGCTGATGTAATCCTATAATCTTTATTTTTTATATCTAAGCTAGCTAAAACTTTATTTATTTCTCAGTACTTCATGGGCTGTTCACCTAAAATTTCTGTTATTTCAGCTAATCTTATTATTTTATCTAAATCATTTTTTGTTCTTCTGTATACTGGTTTTTTCTTCAATTTTCCTATTTTTGCAAAAATTAACTCTAGGTTAACAATTTGTTGAAAATCCTCTGGGTTCCAATAGTCTCATTTTTCTTCAAAATCTTCTATGTCTTCTAATTCATAGTTTTCTATGTCTATGTCTAAATTTTCTAAAGAAGTATTTGCTATCTCATCAGGTATATACTTTTGGGCTAGCTCGGGAAAAATATTTCTACTAGGAAATAAAAACTAGCGGGAACTAAATCTACTCCTATGGTACCACCACGCTTCGCACGCAACTCTAATGAATGGGCAATGGTACTAAGGGCATATGATGTGGGTGTATGTACTGTGCGTTTGAAGAAGCTGATGTTGTTTTGACTGATAAACATGCCACCTTGTAGACTAAGTATGAAGTTAAGTCCTAAGATAAAGGGATGGTTTTGTCGAGTATGTACAATCCAAACTTGAGACAAAGGAAACCATTCTACATGTTGAGTCCGAGAACCTATGTGATGAAAACTAATTTGTGCGCCATTAATGCAATGTGTATATGTCTGTTTAGTGCCATCGGCTATACTAACTAAAGCTGGGGTTGTTAAAACTGTGCTCTATCCTGGTGGAACTATGTGTTGTTCAATATATGATTTACTGGCTATTGTATCTATCATGGCATCTATACTAAGAGTTTTTTCTGCAAATTTAATTACACAAGAGATCTCAACTAAATTTGGCTTGGGTATGACAGGGTAATTAAATGGTAAGTATACATTATCTGATTGTGTTTGGAAGTATTGACTAAAGGGTTGAGAATCAACTAGGTTGACTAATTCTAAATGATTCATATGTTCTTCAACAAGTTTATCTTTTAAGAGGTACTTAATATGAAATTGTTCTAACTGCTGTTTAAGCTGTCTATTTTCTACTTCTAAGCATTCTATGTCAAAACTAGCCTTAGTTTCTATCTCACGTATTTGAAATTTAAGTTCTCTCACTTGTACCTCTAACTCTCTAATAGTTAAGTGTAATTCTTTGTTTTTTATACTACAATCTTCTTGTATTTCTTCGCTAGTTTCTAATGTCATATTGTGAGTCATATTTAATTTTTCTAGACAAACTATACAATAGGTTATACTACATCATAAACATTGAGCTCTTTTACTTTTAGCAGGAAACCAATTACAATAATTGCATCTAGTGGTATCAAATCCTAGTCCTATTCTAAAATTATGCTGACATTCAGTATCTGCATCGCATTCCATCATAAAGAAATTGCCATGAGAATAGGGTATTCCGATTTCCGATTTCTTGGTTGATTTAGAAAGCGATATCGACGTAGATAATCTTTTAGGACAACTCAACCAAGAAATCGAAATATCCTATTCTCATGACAATTTCTTTATGATGGAATGCAATGCAGATACTGAATGTCAACATAATTTTGGAATAGGACTAGGATTTGATACCACTAGATGCAGTTATTGTAATTGGTTTCCTGCTAAAAGTAAAAGAGCTCAATGTTTATTATGCAGTATAACCTATTGTATAGTTTGTCTAGAAAAATTAAATATGACTCACAAGATAACATTAGAAACTAGCGAAGAAATACAAGAAGATTGTAGCATAGAAAACAAAGAATTACACTTAACTATTAGAGAATTAGAGGTACAAGTAAGAGAACTTAAACTTCAAATACGTGAGATAGAAACTAAGGCTAGTTTTGACATAGAATGCTTAGAAGTAGAAAATAGACAGCTTAGATAGCAGTTAGAACAATTTCATATTAAGTACCCCTTAAAAGATAAACTTGTTGAAGAACATATAAATTCTTTAGAATTAGTCAACCTAGTTGATTCTTAACCCTTTAGTTAATACTCTCAAACACAATCAGATAATGCATACTTACCATTTAATGACCCTGTCATACCAAAGCCAAATTTAGTTGAGATCTCTTGTGTAATTAAATTTGCAAAAAAAACCCTTAGTATAGATACCATGATAGATACAGGAGCCAATAAATCATATATTGAACAACACATAGTTCCACCAGGATGGAGCACAGTTTTAACAACCCCAGCTTTAGTCAGTATAGCCAATGGCACTAAACAGACATATACACATTGCATTAATGGCGCACAAATTATTTTTCATCACATAGGTTCTCGGACTCAACATGTAGAATGGTTTCCTTTGCCTCAAGTTTGGATTGGACATACTCGACAAAACCATCCCTTCATCTTAGGACTTAACTTCATACTTAGTCTACAAGGTGGCATGTTTATTAGTCAAAACAACATTAGCTTCTTCAAACGCACAATACATACACCCACAGCATATGCCCTTAGCACCATTGCCCATTCATCAGAGTTGCGTGTGAAGCGTGGTGGTACCATAGGAGTAGATTCAATTCCCGCTAGTTTTTTATTTCCTAGTAGAAACATTTTTCTCGAGCTAGCCCAAAAGTATATACCTGATGAGATAGCAAATACTTCTTAAGAAAATTTAGACATAGACATAGAAAACTATGAATCAGAAGACATAGAAGATTTTGAAGAAAAATGAGACTATTTAGAACACAGATTAAGGAGTTATTACATTTAGGAGTAATTCGACCTAGTAATAGCCTGCATAGGAGCGCCGCATTTATGGTTAGAAATCATGCAGAAATAAAAAGAGGGAAAGCTAGAATGGTTATAAATTACAAAAGATTAAATGATAATACAGAAGATGATAAATATAATATACCAGATAAAGATCAGCTTATAAATAGAATACAGACAGCAAAAATATTTAGCAAATTTGATTGCAACTCAGGATTTTGGCAGATAAAAATGGAAAATGAAAGTATACCTTGGACAGCCTTTTGCTGCCCACAAGGACATTATGAATGGCTAGTTATGCCTTTTAAACTAAAAAATGCACCTTCCATATTTCAACGTAAGATGGATAGTATATTTAATAAATACAATTTTATATTAGTATATATAGATGACATATTAGTATTTAGGCCAGATAAAAATAGTCATATTGTCACCACCCAAACCCGGCCCTATGGGTTTAGCACCGTAACTGGCCAGTAATCTGAGATTACCGAAGGCCTGCTGAACAGTTATACAGTAAAACAGAGTACAGGGCCTGGCGGAAGCCAATACAGTAAATAACTAGTGTCCATTGAGCTGTGACAATCTGTATGCCAAAAACATTTTTCATGCATTCATACAGTTCAAACAGTAAACAGTTTATACAATAAACAAAACAGTCAAGAGACAGGTGGGGGAACACAAAAACACCCCAAGCCATAGCATGGCGTCTCGGAACCTCGCAGTGAGGCACATAGGCTGGCTTGACAAAACTGGGGACTAACCCACGCTCCTAGCTCCGGTCCGGCTACTGAGAACCTACATATATATATAAACAGTGAGCTAAAGCCCAGTGAATAACATAACGCGTAAAGAGGTTATGAATGAATGTCCTTACAGTAATAAAAACAGTTCATTAAACAATATTTCAGTCTTCCAGTATTTCAGTCAATCAGTCATATGTGGTACACCCATTAGCCTATAAACGGTAGGTCCAAAAGGACCGGGTCTTAACAGACCCAACAGTAGTGATGGCCATCAATCAAAAAACAGTATAGTTCCACAAGGAAACCGACAGAGCTCTGTAACAGTAACAGTAAGCAATAAGTGCTAAGGATGCCACAGTACAGTTCACAATACAGGACATACATTCATTCAATAAACGATATCAGTTCAGTAAACAGTTCTGTTCAGTATTCAAAAGATAACCATTTTGAACATATCTTTACACAATCTGTTACTCACAGAGATTGGGCTAATAGCAGCTAGAGCGCGTCCCCGAGAGCCAACCCTAAACAGTAAACAAATTGAACACACTCTAAGTTTAACAGTTGGGGAAGTACAATAACTAACTTCTTATCATGCCTCGGTGTGTTCTACATCTATAGCCTCATTAAGATGCCTTAAACTAGGCCTAAGAATGCCTAGGATGGGATGAGGATGCAAAGATGCGCATGGAACACAATTGCAGAATTTTCAGTGAAACAGAGTCCCGCTCGAGCGCAGGTTTCCCCGCTCGAGCGGACAAGCAAACAAAGGTCCCCGCTCGAGCGGCAACATCCCCGCTCGAGCGGACCAAAAAGTACTGGATAGGTGAAATCTCCGCTCGACGCCCGCTCGAGCGTGTCACCCAGTCCTCCGCTCGAGCGCCCAATACCCCGCTCGAGCGGACTGATGCACAGTGCAAGATGCTGGGCGCTCGATTTCTCCGCTCGAGCGCTACTTCGTCCGCTCGAGCGGACAACAGAAATCTAGAAATCCCAGATTTGAGTCCCAAGCTCAAAACCAAGTTCAAAAGCAACATTTTTGATCCTCTTGGGCTATTTTCTGGAAAAACTCTTTTAAACACATAGAATAACATGTTTCAAAAGTCAATTTAAGAAATCAAAGCCCAAGGGTGCTTAATTCAAACCCAATTTCAAACCCAAATTTCAAAACATGCAATGCATGAGCTTTAAACCAAAATTAAGGTTCAAATCTTGCTCTCGTGAGCTCAATAGTTGGAAAATAAAATGAAAACATGGACTTTGATGGAAATATGAACATGCATGTACAATCCACCATGAATTCAACTTCAAAATGCACCAATTCAAGCATGCATGCAACAATCCAAGCATAATTCAACCTCTTAGCACTAAATCATGGTTTAATCCTACAATGGAGCATGAACCATGCAAGATGAAGCTCAAAGACAAGAAGAAGAAGATGGATTCTCTTACCAAGGTCTCAATTCAAGGTAAGGAAGCTAGATTGTGCCAAGTTATACACCAATTCCAAGCAATTCTTCAAGAGTAAGCCAATACACCAAATGAAATCACTCTCTCACTCTAGCTCTCTTCTAATTTCGGTGGGGACTAAGGAAATGGCTGAGGAGAAGCTTTGATCAACATGTAATAAGGCCTAATATAATATTCTAAGTGGCCCACTAGGAGTGGCAATATGGTAATTAAGTCCAAGTTTGCAATTAACTCATTGTAATCTAATTTAATCATTCCTAATCAATTTTTAGATAAATATACCATAAAATCAGATAAATTCTACTGATCATGAAACACTAAACGGTTTTCAGTTCGGCCGCCGATAAGGCCTCCAATTAGCAGTTTAACATATAAATTCAAACAGATAATCAATCAATCAACAGATAGAAATACAATACAATAGATATACTTATTCAATTTCAGTTTCGATTTCAATCAGTTCATTCAGTACTTCAGTTAATCCAATTATCAGTCATTATCAGTTCAGTTTAGCAGTAATCAGAACGTAATTCAGTGGTTAATCGGTAATCAGTACGAGGGTTGTTACAGTCTCCCCTCCTTATAAGGAGTTTAGTCCTCTAAACTCGAGTTACCTTCAGTCTGGAAGAAAACAGGGTTCAGTGGAAACAGTTCTGGATATCTTTTAGCCATGTCATCTTCCCTTTCCCAAGTGGCATACACACCACCATGGTTCTGCCAATCAACTTTCACTAGCGGGATCTCTTTGTTTCTCAGTTTCTTGATCCGTCTATTTACAATCTGTATAGGCCTCTCCTCGTAAGTGTAGTCATCACTCAACACTATCCGAGTAGGCTCAATCACATGGAATGGATCCCGAAGATAATCTCTCAACATAGAGATGTGGAAGACGTTATGCATATGCTCCATTTCAGGAGGAAGTGCAACTTGATACGCCATCGGATTGATTTTCTCAACAATCTCATAAGGTCCAACGTATCTCGGCGCTAACTTGCCTTTGACTCCAAAACGAGTCTGGCCTTTCATTGGTGTCACTTTCACAAAAACGTGATCACCCACTTCATATTCTCGGTCTCGTCTTCTAATATCTGCATAACTCTTCTGTCTACTCTGTGCAGTTTTCAGTCTCTGTTGTATCAGTTTTATCTTTTCAGTCGTTTCATAAACAATATCGGGCCCAAGCAAAGGCCCATCTCCAACTTCTGCCCAGCAAATTGGAGATCTACACTTTCTGCCATACAATGCCTCGAAAGGCGCCATACCAATACTCGAATGGTAGCTGTTGTTGTAGGCGAATTCAGCCAACGGCAAATGACTTTCCAAGTTTCCCCGAAAATCAAGGACACACATTCTCAGTAGGTCCTCTAGAGTTTGGATGGTCCTTTCTGACTGTCCATCTGTCTGAGGATGATAGGCACTACTCAGCCTCAATTCAGTACCCAATGCAGTCTGTAGGCTCTGCCAGAACCTCGATGTAAACTTCGAATCCCTGTCAGAAACAATAGACACAGGCACTCCGTGCAGTCTCACAATTTCATCAATATAGATAACAGCCAATTTGTCCGCATTATAAATTGTCTTGACAGGTAAGAAGTGAGCAGATTTAGTCAGTCTATCAACAATAACCCAAATTGAATCCATACCTTTCCTGGAGCGAGGCAATCCAACGATAAAATCCATCGTGATGTGCTCCCATTTCCACTCTGGTATGGGTAAGGGTTGCAATAATCCAGCAGGTCGTTGATGTTCAGCTTTGACTTGTTGGCAATGAAGACATTTGGACATAAAGTCGGCAATTTCTTTCTTCATTCCCGGCCACCAGAAATTCAATTCAAATCTTGATACATTTTCGTATTCCCTGGGTGGATAGAAAATTTTGAATTGTGGCCCTCTTGCAGAATTCTTCTTTTCAGTTCAGTGTCATTCGGCACACACAGTCTTCCTTGAAATTTCAGTACATTGTTCTCAAATTTGAACCCCGGTCTCGGTTTAGAATCTCTTTCTTCAATAACCTTCTTCAAGTAATCATCCAATTGCTGTTTCTCCTTAATTTCTTCAATCAATGCTGGTTGAGCAAAAATAGCAGCTAAGGTTCCACCTTGTTCCTTCAAAACAATTTCAATCTCAGACTTTTCAAGGTCACAAAGCAACTCCTTCTGTCCAGTCAGCAAACAGGCTAAGTTCCCAATCGATTTTCGGCTCAAAGCATCGGCAACGGTGTTGGCTTTTCCCGAATGATACAGAATCTGTAGGTCATAATCTTTAATCAGTTCTAGCCATCTCCGCTGTCTCATATTCAGTTCTTTCTGAGTGAAAAAGTATTTCAGGCTCTTGTGGTCAGTATACACTTCACATGTTGCTCCATACAAATAGTGACGCCAAATTTTCAGTGCAAACACCACTGCAGCAAGTTCCAGGTCATGGGTTGGGTAATTCTTTTCATGTGGTCTCAACTGTCGGGAAGCATAAGCAATAACTCTCCCATTCTGCATTAAAACACATCCCAAACCCTTATGAGAAGCATCACTAAAAATAGTATAACCATCCGTACCTGTAGGCAAGGTAAGAATTGGTGCAGTCACGAGTCTAGTTTTCAACTCCTGGAATGCTGATTCTCTCTGGTCAGTCCAGTCAAATGATATCCCCTTCTGTGTCAATTGAGTCAATGGTAAGGCAATTTTGGAGAAATCTTTGACAAATCTTCTGTAATATCCAGCCAGTCCCAAAAAACTTCGGACTTCAGTCACATTTGTTGGTCTAGGCCAGTTCACTACAGCTTCAATTTTCTGCGGATCAACAGAAATTCCATCTTTGCTAACAACATGCCCCAAAAACATTACATGATCAAGCCAAAATTCACATTTAGACAGTTTAGCATACAGTTTCTGTTCTCTTAAGGTTTGCAGGGCAAGTCTCAGATGGTGTTCATGTTCTTCTACAGTCTTAGAATAAATCAATATGTCATCAATGAATACCACAATAAAATCATCAAGGTATGGTTTAACAATTCTGTTCATGAGGTCCATAAATGCAGCTGGGGCATTCGTGACTCCGAACGGCATAACTAAAAATTCATAATGGCCATACCTCGTTCTAAAAGCAGTTTTATCAATGTCTTATGGTTTAACTTTCAGTTGATGGTATCCCGATCTGAGATCAATCTTGGAAAACACTTGTGCACCCTGTAACTGATCAAACAGGTCATCAATACGAGGTAATGGGTATTTATTTTTCACGGTTACCTTGTTCAGTTCGCGGTAATCAATACACAGTCTCAGTGAGCCATCTTTCTTCTTTACAAACAAAACAGGTGCACCCCACGGTGAAGTACTGGGTCTGATAAACTTCTTGTCTAGCAGTTCCTGCAATTGTACTTTCAATTCTTTCAGTTCAGTTGGAGCCATTCTGTAGGGAGCTTTAGACATTGGCTGTATACCCGGAATCACATCAACAGTAAATTCAACTTCCCTATCAATCAAATCCCCTGACAAATCATCTGGAAATACATCTGGGAATTCTCTGACTATAGGAATACAATTCACATCAGTTTTAACACAATCATCAGTAGATACAGTCAGTACGGAACACAGATATCCTTTACATCCCTTTCTAATCAATTTGACAGCTTTTACAGAAGAAATTAGATACGGAGGAGGTACTACTCCGACTCCACTAAATACGAATTCAGGTAAACCCGGTGGACGGAAAACAACTTGTTTGGTCACACAATCGATAGTGGCATGATATTTTTGTAACCAATCCATCCCCAATATTACATCAAAATGATCTATGTTCAACGGCAGTAAATCAATAAACAGATGCATATCCCCAACAATAATTTCACAAGCAGGATACATATATGCACATGTCATGGATCCCCCAACAGGTGATGATACAGCTAGCAGATAATTCATGGGTTCTAAGGGTCTATTTAATTTACGCGAAAAAGCATGCGACACATACGAATGTGTAGACCCCGAATCAATCAATACATATGCATTCTGAGTACAAATAGGGAGGATACCTGACACAACGGTCTCAGTATTCTGAACGTCTCCCGGTACTAGGGCAAATACTCGGCCCTGCCTCGTAGGCTCTTTCCCGGTAGCTTTGGGGTTAGGCTTTGGTGCTACATTTGATGCTGCTGCGCTTGGTGCAGCTTTACTATTGGCTTGCGGGGCAGAGGGACAGTCTTTAATTCTGTGGCCCACCTTGCCACATCTGAAACAAGCTCCTGAAATCTGGTAGCAAACCCCTTTGTGCTTATTGCCACATACGGAGCAGGGTGGGGTAAACCCACTCCCTTGGCTGGGGCTAGTTGTTGACCCCGTATTCTGTTTCTTGTTTGCAGAGTTATGTTTGCCTTTCTTGAATTTGAAACCCTGTCTTTTATTGCGCCATTCAGTTGTTGGTGGTTCGGTTTGTTTCAGTGCTTCAATATTTGATTCAGCCATCAAGGCTCGATCAAGAACACCCACATAAGTTGGCAGTTTCAACATATTAACTCTATCAAGGATAGGAACATTCAGGCCGCCTTCAAACTTCCTGACCTTTTTGTAATCGGTGTCTACCATATGCGGTGCATATCTAGCAAGCTCGGTGAACTTCTTCTCATATTCGGCAACAGACGTCGTGCCCTGTTTCAGTTGTTCAAATTCAGTCACCTTTCTATCCCTGACACATTGAGGAAAATATTTCTCAAAGAAGGACTCCTTGAACTGAGCCCAAGTCACCACAGTGTTGGTGTCACGGATCAACATCCACCACCTTCTAGCTTCTTCCTGCAATGTAAAGGTGGCTAACAATACCTTATGTGCTTCTGAGCACGGAAAAACTTCAAACAATTTTTCAGTCTCCAAAACCCAAGCTTCAGCCTTTAGCGGTTCTAAGCCTCCCTGAAAGGACGGCGGTTTCATCTTGCTGAATTTATGAGTCAGTGCAATAATGTCCACCTCATTAACGTTCACATTCTGTACATTCTGTTCCGGTTGTACCGGAGGAGGAGGAGGAGGAGGTGGGGGCTGTTGGTTCTGTTGTTGATCAAGTCTTTCAATTACTAGTCCCATCATTTGTTCAAGTCTGGCCATTCTGGCCTCAGAGGATGATGATTCAGTTTCATTTGTAGTGTTTGCGTTATCCATTTCACTATAAACAGTTATAACAGTTATCATTATAAATAGTTGTACAATTAAACAGTTTAGCATTTTAACATATATTCAGTCAGTCATAACCACACACTTTTCAAGTTCATGAGATGCCCTAATCGCTTTTCTAGGACACTCTATAGCTCATTTGGACACGTGTGTGCGGTATAACTCGTGGTTAAGTATCGCTCTGATACCACTCTGTCACGACCCAAACCCGGCCCTATGGGTTTAGCACCGTAACTGGCCAGTAATCCGAGATTACCGAAGGCCTGCTGAACAGTTATACAGTAAAACAGAGTACAGGGCCTGGCGGAAGCCAATACAGTAAATAACTAGTGTCCATTGAGCTGTGACAATCTGTATGCCAAAAACATTTTTCATGCATTCATACAGTTCAAACAGTAAACAGTTTATACAATAAACAAAACAGTCAAGAGACAGGTGGGGGAACACAAAAACACCCCAAGCCATAGCATGGCGTCTCGGAACCTCGCAGTGAGGCACATAGGCTGGCTTGACAAAACTGGGGACTAACCCACGCTCCTAGCTCCGGTCCGGCTGCTGAGAACCTACATATATATATAAACAGTGAGTTAAAGCCCAGTGAATAACATAACGCGTAAAGAGGTTATGAATGAATGTCCTTACAGTAATAAAAACAGTTCATTAAACAATATTTCAGTCTTCCAGTATTTCAGTCAATCAGTCATATGTGGTACACCCATTAGCCTATAAACGGTAGGTCCAAAAGGACCGGGTCTTAACAGACCCAACAGTAGTGATGGCCATCAATCAATAAACAGTATGGTTCCACAAGGAAACCGACAGAGCTCTGTAACAGTAACAGTAAGCAATAAGTGCTAAGGATGCCACAGTACAGTTCACAATACAGGACATACATTCATTCAATAAACGATATCAGTTCAGTAAACAGTTCTGTTCAGTATTCAAAAGATAACCATTTTGAACATATCTTTACACAATCTGTTACTCACAGAGATTGGGCTAATAGCAGCTAGAGCGCGTCCCCGAGAGCCAACCCTAAACAGTAAACAAATTGAACACACTCTAAGTTTAACAGTTGGGGAAGTACAATAACTAACTTCCTATCATGCCTCGGTGTGTTCTACATCTATAGCCTCATTAAGATGCCTTAAACTAGGCCTAAGAATGCCTAGGATGGGATGAGGATGCAAAGATGCGCATGGAACACAATTGTAGAATTTTCAGTGAAACAGAGTCCCGCTCGAGCGCAGGTTTCCCCGCTCGAGCGGACAAGCAAACAAAGGTCCCCGCTCGAGCGGCAACATCCCCGCTCGAGCGGACCAAAAAGTACTGGATAGGTGAAATCTCCGCTCGACGCCCGCTCGAGCGTGTCACCCAGTCCTCCGCTCGAGCGCCCAATACCCCGCTCGAGCGGACTGATGCATAGTGCAAGATGCTGGGAGCTCGATTTCTCTGCTCGAGCGCTACTTCGTCCGCTCGAGCGGACAACAGAAATCTGGAAATCCCAGATTTGAGTCTCAAGCTCAAAACCAAGTTCAAAAGCAACATTTTTGATCCTCTTGGGCTATTTTCTGGAAAAACTCTTTTAAACACATAGAATAACATGTTTCAAAACTCAATTTAAGAAATCAAAGCCCAAGGGTGCTTAATTCAAACCCAATTTCAAACCCAAATTTCAAAACATGCAATACATGAGCTTTAAACCAAAATTAAGGTTCAAATCTTGCTCTAGTGAGCTCAATAGTTGGAAAACAAAATGAAAACATGGACTTTGATGGAAATATGAACATGCATGTACAATCCACCGTGAATTCAACTTCAAAATGCACCAATTCAAGCATGCGTGCAACAATCCAAGCATAATTCAACCTCTTAGCACTAAATCATGGTTTAATCCTACAATGGAGCATGAACCATGCAAGATGAAGCTCAAAGACAAGAAGAAGAAGATGGATTCTCTTACCAAGGTCTAAATTCAAGGTAAGGAAGCTAGATTGTGCCAAGTTATACACCAATTCCAAGCAATTCTTCAAGAGTAAGCCAATACACCAAATGAAATCACTCTCTCACTCTAGCTCTCTTCTAATTTCGGTGGGGACTAAGGAAATGGCTGAGGAGAAGCTTTGATCAACATGTAATAAGCCTAATATAATATTCTAAGTGGCCCACTAGGAGTGGCAATATGGTAATTAAGTCCAAGTTTGCAATTAACTCATTGTAATTTAATTTAATCATTCCTAATCAATTTTCAGATAAATATACCATAAAATCAGATAAATTCTACTGATCATGAAACACTAAACGGTTTTCAGTTCGGCCGCCGATAAGGCCTCCAATTAGCAGTTTAACATATAAATTCAAACAGATAATCAATCAATCAACAGATAGAAATACAATACAATACAATAGATATACTTATTCAATTTCAGTTTCGATTTCAATCAGTTCATTCAGTACTTCAGTTAATCCAATTATCAGTCATTATCAGTTCAGTTTAGCAGTAATCAGTACGTAATTCAGTGGTTAATCGGTAATCAGTACGAGGGTTGTTACACATATAGATCATTTATATATAGTATTAGAAGAATTCATAAATAATTGAATAATAATTAGTAAGAGAAAAATGGTATTAAATAAACCTCATATAGAATTTTTAGGAATGGAGTTAGGAAATGAAAAAATTAGGTTACAACCTCACATAGTTAAGAAAATTTTAGATTATCCAGATAAATTAGAAGATACAAAACAATTTCAATCATTTTTAGGAATTTTAAATTATGTACGAATGTACATTCCTAACCTTAGTAAAATAATAGGACCCCTATATAGTAAAACCACACCTACAGGGCAAAAATATTTCAATCAACAAGATATAACTTTAGTTAGGAAAATAAAAGACATTTGTAGAAACTTACAAGACCTACAACTTCCCTTAGAATCAGAATATATAGTCGTAGAAACAAATGCAAGCCAACTAGGATGGGGAAACAGTACTATTAGCGAAACCTAGTAAGTATGATAGTAAAAATAAGGAGCCCATTTGTAGATATAGTTTTGGAAAATTTAAAGAAAAAGATACAACTATGACCAGCCTAGATTTTGAGATATTAGGAATAGTATATGCAATAAACAAATTTAGATTATTTTTACACAAGCCCTTTACAATAAGAACAGACTGTGAAGCTATAGTTAGACTTCATCATAAACTTAATGAGTGAAAACTTAGTACCAGAAGATGGGCAAAATTTTTAGATTGTATAGTAGGATAAGGATATAAAGTAGAATTTGAACATATTAAAGGGAATGATAATAAATTAACAGATTGGCTAAGTAGGGAGATTTATTTAGAAAAAAAAATAACCAGTTTAATTTTTGTGCAGATAATAGAGAACAACAAAACAATGAATTTTGGGGGATTTGCCCTTCCCATTTATGAAAGCAGAAACAAATTCGGACCATTAACAAGAATCGAGCTAGACCCAGTTCAACAGTGTCTTTTAGATAACCTTTGGAACAACCATAACCACCTAGCTAAACGTCTGTTAGCCTTAGACTCTTTTAGTATATATTTTTCAAAAATCCAGAATAAACCTTTGTCTAAAAGCTTTTCTTTTTACGTAGTAGCTAAAGGAACCAAGCCTGGTATTTACCATGATTGGGTAGAAGTTGAACCTTTAGTTAAAAATTTTCCCACACCTTAGTTTAAAGGATTTTATGATTTTGAGTCAGCCAGTACCTATGCCCGCAGACATATAGGAACCAATTACTTCATCAGCCAAATAACTAAAGATTATTTGGACACATTGAGCAAGATGCAGTCAACAACTCTTGCTACTAGTGGAGTTCCAGTTAGCCAAATAATAGGAAGCAGTAGTACTAACCCTTAGCCAGATTCTCAAAACCCTCTCCAAATGTGCAGACATTGTGAAGGCCTTACCATAAATTTCAAGAAAATTATGGATAAAGGCAAAAAGGTCAGTGAAGAGCTAGACCAGCTCCGAGACGAAGAAAAACAATTGAGAGCAACCATTCGAACCCTAACCAACCAGCTTAAACAATTAGCTCCAGGAAAAGCAACTGCTCCATTTCCTAACCTAGAAATCAGACAACTTACTAGTGAGGAATTTGAACAATTGAGTGCTAGAATGTATTTCTTCAGGCATTCTATCATTCAATCTTTTTGTGAGAAAAGTCAAGCAATAGAAGACCTTGAACCCTATATATACACCTTAGCCGAAGATAGCAGAAATAGCGAGTTAGTCACTATACAGCAGTTTCTTGAGGACCTCTCAATAGCAAGAGTTCAATGCCTTGGCATGGCTTATCAATGGACTTATCTCTACGAGGATGAAGAGCAACCCTGTGTAGACGTGCCCGAACATCCCGGCTTCGCGCGCGAAACGGCGCGAAATCCGTTTTGTTCATTGGCTTACTACAGTTAGGACTCATGTCACGGTTCTGAATCTAATCTCGCAAAGTGCAATGCAAGACTGATAAATCACCAAAGAGTCCAAATCTGGAAAATCGTTTTGGAAAACTGATTTTTATAAAGAAGTGTCAAACATGGACTGCTTTGCCAAATACAGAGTCACCACCTAAATGTTTTGTTTTTGGGAAATTTAGGAAACCCTGACTCGTGCCTAAGGCCACGTGTCCGTCATCACCAAAGTTGCCTCGGCTCGAGAACTTGGGTACGAGAGGGGAAGGTCATGCAATGAGCACCCCCGCTCGCCCGATCAAAGATCGGCCTTTACTAATATGATATTTTGTTTTTGAAAACACATGCGTTCTTATTCCGGTTATTTAAACCTAGAATTACTATGTGATACGCACAACACACAAGTATAGACTAGATCGCCTAATTTGGAACAAAACATTGCATATTCATTTGTGAAAATGATTTGGAATTCGCTACTCGCAAGTAGGCTAAAACAGGGATTTGATGAATCGTTCCAATTCAAGCAATCCAACCTTCACCCACAGGCATTCAGGCAGTTAATCACATAAGCAGTTAGCCTCATGACAAGCATGCTTTCATGGCAATCAATAACACACATGCAGTATGCTAAAGCGTAAACACTCACAATGTACTCCGAGCCAAAACAAAGAACTAGTTAGAAATCATGCATGATCCTAGTTTATTTTGAGATGGCTAATGCTACACATGCAAAAATGCGACGAAGATAGGCTCGGCTATCCTAAGATGTCATGTGAAATGCAACTTGATAACATGCTGTTGAACACGTATTCAAGTAAATGTATTGAAATACAATGCAATTAGTATGATGCGTTGAGCCCGGTGCATGCAAGACAGATGAATGATGCACGCATGCAAAACATAAGGTATGCTAAACAAAATATGCCCTAAAACTAACCATCGAAAGTAGGTAAGTAAAAGGGAGAAAGACGTGGGGTTGGAAGACATTCACACACTCACGCACACTTATTACAAAATTCACCCTCTCGACGGAGGGTCCGAATAAATAATACAAACCAACTAATTAACTAACTAACAAGCTAATTAATTATTACACAACCAAATTGAATAATAAGCAATCTACTTACTAATTATTACAACACTTAATTAATTAACAAATTAACTAATTATTACAAAACTTAACTAACAAGTAAGCATTAAACTAAGCTGTTCCAGCTCTGGTTGAAGGAGGAGAGGATGCATGCTCAGTTCCTGTCCCGAAAAGCTCTCCAAACGCTCTTTAGAGGCTCTATCTGCAGGGTGTCCTTGAGAACTAGCTGTTGGATCTTACCAAAAACATGCTGGGGAGTGCACCAGTGGCCTGCCGGCCATAAGGAGCTGCTGCCGACCTCCCTGCCGACCAAGGGTGCACACTGCCGGCCACAAATGAAGATCTGCCGGCCAACAATAGGGGGGTGCCGGCCACTGGTGTGCTGTGACACCAAGCTGCAGCAGAGCACAAAACAGAGGAAATGGAGGGTCTCCCAAGGATATGTACCCATTATGCCATCCCATATCACCTCAAAACATCAAGGGAGAGGCATAATCGAATCCAAGACCATCAATCACGCATCTCGATGCATGATGACCAAAGATCCAACATGTGCAAATTTCAATAAATGCATGACAAATAAGACACCAAGACCATTTCCTTATCATGGGAAGTCAGAGGAAATGGAGATCAAGGGTGATTAGCTCATTTCATCACTTCAAGTATGAAATGAACCAATCTTCCTCGTGTTCAATACGACATCCGATTGAACACAATGTAAAACATGCAAACAACATGTTAATGTTATATAATGCAATTAGCATGCAACAACATGCAATGTACCAAGCATGCAACGAGCATGCGACAACATGTAAGACAAGCATGCAATAACATGCAAAGACAAACATGCAACACCATGCAAAAATAGACTTAAACCAAAATGGACAGACCTCAATCATGTCCAAATCAGTGGCCAAACACCAAAACGAAGGCACCAAAAGACAAGGCATGCATGCACAATGCATTGGCCAATCAACAAGGCCTAAGAGCACAACTCATAAGGGTGCTCAAGGAGTGATAAATATGGAAGTGTGACAACACTAAATGCACTGATATAAGGTATGAAATGATGCCAAATCATTCAAACAACACAAGCATAGCATGCAAAGGTCCTTAAAGCATGAAGCTAGTAAAGAGGACTACAAAGAGGGCATACAATATATGGCACAAGTGCATGAACTAAGCATGGACAGAGCTTAAGTAGGTCTTAACAAAGACCAAAACATGTTGAGATGAGGACCCAACGACCTAGGCATGCAAGCATACAAGCTAAGCCATAAATTAGGCAACAATGCACAACACTCAAAGACACTTAAAGAGTGAATGAAGTGGGAACATGTCAATGTTATAAGCTCTGAAATGTCATATCAAATGATGTCAAATCATCTAAATAGCTCAAAGATAACATGCATGAGTCAACCAAAACACAAAGCTAGCAAGGCCAATTGCACTACAACTATACAAAGCATGAAGCATATGACAAAGGCAACCCAAAATAGTCCTAGAAAATGTTGAAATGATACTAAAACATGTATGGAAGGAAGCCAAAACAAGCTAACATGAAGGGCATAAGGCACAATGCATACAAGGCAAATAAGGTGGATTACACAACACCTATTAAGATCAAGCATGGAATGACTTAACCAACAAAAATCAGAGTTATATCATGACAAAATAACCCCAAAAACACATTGAAATGATGGCTCGCAAGCTAAGGCGTGAAGGCATACGCAATGATTCATGTTAAGGCATAAAGGGGCAAACCCTCCAAAGCATGGAATAGGTGATAAATGCAAGTGTGTGACTATGAAACATGGACTGAAATCACATTTCACATGATGCCAAATCATGAAAATAGTTCAAGTAATATATGCTAATGGACTCAATGCACAAAGCCTACAAGCTAGAATGAACCATAGCTATACAAGGCAAGCCATGAATGACCAAAACAACACAAATCAGAGCTAAAGCATGTTAAAACATGGACAAAAGCTTCTTGAAGTTAAGCCTAAAGCATGCTAGAATGACATGTTAAAGCATGAGACACACTAGGCTATTTCATGGAATTGCACTACAAGTGCATGGAGCATGCAAAGGCTAACCAAACCAAATCCTAACAGAGGTATGACATGGCAAAATATCACCAAAAACATGCTGAAATGGAAAGAAAACAAGCTAGAATGACATGCTACTTCATGAAGCATACAAGACTAGTTTGTGGGATTTACACTACAAGTGTATTAAGCATGCATGGTGTGACAAAACCAAGCAAGAACAGTGGCATGCCACAACAAAATAAGCCCAAGTACAAGCTAAGATATGGCCAACATACCCTTAACAAACATGCTCACATATGAGGCATTCAAAACAAGTGTTGAAGACACAAGGAGAGGGAATGACCCTCTCCTTTTTGGGACCTCAAAACACCCTTCCCACCATTGAAATTCCTCTGAGTTTCAGTGGTGAGAAGGCCAAAATAAGGTAGTCCCAAAGGCTCACAAAGAAGGCACAAAAGTAAGGCCAAATAAGGCCTAAGAGGGGGTAAACAACCCCCAACGAAAAAGTGACCTTAAACAAACTTTTTAAGCATGTAAAAATAGAACTTTTTCTAGTTAAGAGCTAAGCTTAAAACAGTATGCAAGAAGGGCTAAAAGTTTAAGCAAAAATGAGGGATTTAAGGGTTAGAAACTCACCCTTGAAGACCACCTTTACAACTGCAACTCCAGCAAGTTTTTCAAGTTTAAACCAACCCAAGAACACCAAAACCAGCTCCTAAGCACCTCAGTAGCCAAAGGATGGTGTTTAAGTGTGTGTTTGTGTGTTAAAGTAAGACAAAACTACACTTTAAAGGCACAAAATAAGAACAAAAAAGAGGTATAGATATAAAACTATATGTATAACTCAAACCTCAAATTTCTGAACCTCTAAAATGGAGGAGGAGCCTCTCCTTATATAGAAGAGAGGCAAAGCAAAGCTTGTTAAACAAGCTTGAAAAGAGTTTCATCCCTCCATATACGTGTATGGAGGAGAGATGAGTGAAAACCAGCTAGCTCAAAAGATCTAGAGTGAAATCTGTTGAGACTAAGTGTTCTACCAGCCATCAGTTGTGGCCGGCAGTGCCTCATTAATGGCCGGCAGGCAGGGAAAAATGCATGGCCGGTAGTGGCAGAAAGTGGCCGGCAGTGCACTATGGGAATCAAGCTGAAAGGGCCAACACATGGTCCAAAAATGGGGCAGAAAGGATACAAGGTTTGGAAAGCTCAAACCTGTGACGTTCCGCCGCGAAAGTCGAGTACTCGACGAGCAATCGAACTTGTGGCTGGATGTACCTGCAAGCACAACCAAGTCTTGAGGACGGTCAAAAATGGGGTGTCTACAGTTGCCCCTCTTTGACAGAACTCGAAAGTCACAAAGTAACGGGAGTGAATGTCAAAGCCTAGAGACGACCCATTTTTGACAAGGCCGAAGACTTAGGCAAACATTCAATATAATCATACAGAGATGTGCCTGCAGGCTGGGGCAAAATACAAATGACATGCACGATGCAAGAGCATAATTTATGATTATGCAAAGAAAGTTGTAACGAAGCAATTATTTACAATAAATGCAACAATTTTAAGCAAGCGAATACAAACCAAACTACATTACATGCAGAAAGGATGTAAGAGAATTATACAATTCTCGCTACGTCTTACGCGGAGTAAATACAATTCCGTCTGGTTCGTCTGGTCACGCCAGCTTCAAATGAACCGTACATACAATATCGTGCCTACAAAAGAAAGAAACTCAACAGGTACAATATCGTTAGAAACATGCATAGCAATGCAAGTGAAAAGTGCGTAACGACGCAAGTGGAGGGGTGCATGACAATGCAACCTAAGCGTGCGCATAACAATGCGAAAAAGGGTGCATGACAATGCAACCTAAGTGTGCGCATAACAATGCGAAAATGGGTGCATGACAATGCAACCTAAGTGTGACGCATAACAATACGGTGCACTAACAAGTGCAGATAAGATGCGCAAGATAGCGCAAATGAAATGCAATGCACTGACAAGTGCAGATGAGGTGCGCAAAATAGCGCGATAAAATGCAATGCACAAAATAGTGCGATGCGCAAAATAGCGCAAGTGATGAAATGCACAAAACAGTGTGATGCGCAAAATAGCGCGAGTGATGAAATACACAAAACAGTGCGATGCGCAAAATAGCGCGAGTGATGCAATGCATAAAATAGTGCGATGCGGAAAATAGCGCGAATGAAATGCAATGCACTGACAAGTGCAGATGAGGTACGCAAGATAGCGCGATGCGCAAAATAGCGCGATAAAATGCAATGCACAAAACAGTGCGAGGCGCAAAATAACGCGAGTGATGCAATGCACAAAACAGTGCGATGCGCAAAATAGCGCAAGTGATGAAATGCACAAAACAGTGCGATACACAAAATAGCGAGAGTGATGAAATGCACAAAACATTGCGATGCGCAAAATAGCGCGAGTGATGCAATACACAAAACCGTGCGATGCGCAAAATAACGCGAATGAAATGCAATGCACTGACAAGTGCGATGGAGTGATAGTATAGTAGGTACAAAAGGGCGACATACTCCAACCATGCTGGAATCATGAAAGAAGGAGAAACAACCAGTCGGGCGCATACACAACGCAACCTGAAATAAATTCCAAACATGTTGAAATTGTGTGAGGAAAGGGACACTCAAACCACGCTGAAATCGTGAGAGGAGGTCCAAAAATAAACAATCAGGAGGGTGCACGACACAACCTGAGTCAAATTCCAAACACGGTGAAATCGTGTGAGGAAAGGGACACTCAAACCACGCTGAAATCGTGAGAGGAGGTCCAAAAACAAACAATCAGGAGCGTGCACGACACAACCTGAGTCAAATTCTAAACACGCTGAAATCGTGTAAGGAAAGGGGCAGTGGAAGAAACATAGGGACATATCCCCGTGTTTTCGAAAGAAGGAAAGAGAAACATAGGGACATATCCCCGTGTTTCCCAAAAGAAAGAGAAACTTAGGGACATATCCCCGTGTGTCCCGAAGGAAAGAGAAACATAGGGACATATCCCCGTGTTTCGGAAAGAAAAAGAGTGCAAAACAATGCAAGAAGAGGAAAGGCACACCTCTCAGCGTATCACACGCGAGAGAGGAAAGGTAAACCTCTCAGCGTATCACACACGGGAGAGGAAAGGTAAATTTCTCAGCGTATCACATGCAAGAGAAGAAAAGGAAAACCTCTCAGCGTATCACACGCGAGAGAGGAAAGGTAAAACCTCTCAGCGTGTCACACACGAGAGAAGAAAAGGAAAACATCTCAGCGTATCACATGCGAGAGAGGAAAGGTAAAACCTCTCAGCGTGTCACATGCGAGAGAGGAAAAGAAAAACCTCTCAGCGTATCACACATAAGAGAAGAAAGGTAAACCTCTCAACGTATCACACGCAAGAGAAGAAAGGTAAATTTCTCAACGTATCACACACGAGAGAGGAAAGGTAATTTTCTCAGCGTATCACACGCAAGAGAAGAAAGGTAAACCTCTCAGCGTATCACGCGCGAGAGAGGAAAGGTATCAGTCAAACTGAACCGGAACTTTTCTGAATGAACAGTACATACAATACCATGCATAAATGAGAAAGAAACTCGATAGGTAGAAATGCAATACAATGCATGATACTAAAGGAATGCAACAAACGGACAAAGCGGCGCTTTAGAAAGCACCTCATGAGGTGAGGGGCGGTGAACCGCTCTACTCTGACGGAGATCTCCCCTTGTGTTCTTCGAACTCTTACCTTCAACTCACAGTACAAAGGTCCTGAAATGCCGACAAGGAGCAATGTCTGCTGGGGAAACCACGGATGCCGTTTTTCTTCCTGATCATACTCACAATTTTCCCTATTCTCCAACAGGGTGACGGACTAGGTTGGTTCAACATCCAGAATCGAGGCGCATACCCGCTACCTCATCCTATGGGGCTTCCATACAGATTTCAAGCCAGGGATACACCCTTGGGTATTCAAACCAGACTTTAGTCTCAGAAATTCCAAACCATTGTGTTCTAGGCATCAGCCATTCGAACTTTAGTTTCCACCATCGCAATTGATCCCCTAGGAACTCATTGCAAACACAGCCAAGATGCCCCTAACAAGGACTGGTTTTTGGAGGGAGCACTTCTGATCGCCATTCTAGCTTTGGAGCAGTCGACATAGTATTCTGTTTACTTTGAACGCACAGCTCATACAGCACACTGCTCAGTCTGAACACGCAGCTCATAACATAGTACTCCATTTATTCGGCACACAGCTCATACAGTACGCTGCTTACTCTGAACACACAATTCATAACACAGCTCAATCTGAACACGCAGCTCATTCTGAACATACAGGATGCAAAGACGGGACTTACAGAAGTTGAAACAAACTCAGATGCTCCAAATTTTCCCTCTTCTCTTTTGCTTTGCAGTCTGGAACCTATGTAGCTTCAGGTAGGTCCTGGTTATACTGTTCTCACATGACCTGGGTTGAACCCTGCAGTTTATGAAAGAACAAATCTTGTTTTGCACAAATGTGGAGAATGGCACAGCACTCTGAGCACAAAACAAATCATTTTTTAAATTGAAATGAGAAAAGGGTTCTCAACCGGGTATTGAGCCTACAACTGACCACAGCAAAAACGAATTAACAAAGAAAAACAAAAGGTAAACAATCTAAACACATCGAGTAACACTCGAAACGACTCAAAACAAGAATTAAGACAAACAACACAACAAACACGACACTTAGACGTATACCAAAGGCAAGAGACCTCTCAGTTCGCGAGGAGCCAGTTTCTTCAGGTATTATTTCTCACCCTTTCTCATTTGTGATTCTCACATCACTCGGCCCTCAGGCTCTATTTTTCTAAAAAAACCCTTTTCTCACTTTTTCTCTCAACGCATATCTCTCTATTCTTCAATCTCTCTTCTTTTTTATCCCTCCCCTGGGTGGTTGATGGATAAACAGGAAGTCGCGGGCTCTTGCCCCTAGCATTTCGCTAGATTCTTCTTCTTCTGCTCACAACAGTGAACTTTCCCACAGAGGGGTTGCGCTACAACTGGGTGTGTAGCCAATCTGCAGCTGACATCGATTGACGATGCTCTGCTGGGGAGTTTGGACGTGATCAAATCTGTCCAGATGAGGAAGTGGAATATCCTGATCCATTCCAATTCGTGCTTCACACTCGTCTTGATACCTCGATGCTTGGAGGATAAGAGAACTTTCAGCCCTTTGCTGTTAACTTCAGTTATGCCTTGTTCTGGCAGGTAGAGTGCCCTTTCTGGCAAGTATGTTGACAATGGGGAAAAGACAGAACACCTGACTCAACTGTGCCCCTAGTTCATCATTTTGACCATTTTTTGTTTTGGTTTTCTACTAAAACAATTTTGACCAACATGAGAGTTAGATTAACATACTTATTCGATTTTCTGATTTGAAATCATGCAAGTCAAGTTATGAGCACTGAAAATTTTCATTTTTTGGGTCCAAGAAATGGTCCAGTTTTGAAAAAAAATGGAATAATTTTCGAGAGAATTAGGCAACTTCAGTAAAAATTCTCAAAAACTATTTTTGCAAATGGCCACTGCTCAACGAGCACGGAACCTACCCTCGAGATGCACAACCTCAGATCCAAAACAAAGGAAAATTGCCCCTTGTCTAAATGGCATTGCATGGAAAAGGAACGCCGCTCCTTGTTTGACCGCAGCACATTGTATGGCAACAGAAAGTTGCCCCTTGTCTGAATGGCACCATAGCACACTGTAATCAGTCCTTAAAGTGACGATCACAACCGAACTCTCAGATACAGAGAAGACAAAAATGATCGGGACCATTACATGGACACAATCAATTCGGAAGTGTTTATGGCTAGACTTCAAAATGAAGTTGCCTACGTATCCCAAACATGGAAATCAAGCCTTATGTAGTTCGGGGTTAAGGTACACTCGGGTATTAACCTCTCCTTTTGCGCTCTAACTTTTACCAAAGCCGCCCTTCCGGGTTTTCAACCTTGCGAGCTTTGTTTTTCTTTTCTTTTCATTCTTTTTCATTTCTTTTTTCATCCCTTTTTTTTTCATTTCTTTTTTTCATTCTTTGTATTTTTTATTTTTTTGTGTGTTCTTTTTCTTCTTTTTTTTGCTCTAACTTTTGCCTGGGTTGCCCTTCCGAGTTTTCGGCCCAGCGAACCTCTCAAGGGTAAAAGTGCAGCTTTGTCCATGTCAAATGGTTTTAGGATATCGAAGCCATCTGAATCCAGAAAAATGGCTGTTGTTTGCTAATGATGTAGGAGTCCATCCTACGGGGGTTGAATTTGCCCCTAGTGTTGTGGATAGGAACTTGGTTATCCTTCAGCAATACTTTCTTCTTTCCTCCCTTCTGGGATTTGGCATTCTTGCCGATCTTCGTTAGTTTGAGAAACATCCCAATTTTTGACTCTTTGAGCACACCTGACATCTTTGCCCCTAGCTCGAGGGGTGCTTCTGGTCTAGCTTTGCAAGCTTCTTTTGACGACGTCTGATCTTCTTGATCGGACTTTCTTGTCCCTAGTTCGAGGGTTGTTTCAAATCTGGCCACACAGGCCTCACATTGTAGTTGACCATTGAACATTCTGAATCTAAGTTCAAGGTCTGAAAGCCAGGGGTCGAGTCTCGAGGCTGAGAGTGATCCTAGGCTGCACAATCTTAAGAGCGATTCCACACAAGTCTTCGCGGGACCACGCAAAACATTTTTTTGAAATCTTTTAAGAAAGCGATTAATCACTCACGCGGAAGACAATGTAGAACCAATCTAGATCAAGCCAAGATCCTTCTCAGTACTCATACTGACAAGCATGATTTCATTCATTAAGGGCTTAGCATGCCTCTCTTCCTCTCATTTAATCAAATTTTTGCAAATCCCGAGAAATTCCTTCCTCTTTGTTTTCAATCACAATGTTCAAAAAGTTTTGAAAAACTTAGGTCAATGCAATGATTTCAAGGCACAAAAGAGCAGGTGAAATGTACTGCCGTTTCATTCAAACTTGTTGGCACAACAGGTCCAAGATAGCAACAAACACAAAAGCGTGAAAACCACTGCTGCTTTATTCAAATCTTCTGGTGTAACTGGCTCCATGGCAAAAACAGACTCAAAAGAAAGCGAAAAGACAAACACAAAATAAGCAAGTGATGTCCGAGGTAACACGCCCGAAATCACCCGACTATAACAAAACAGGACTGACTCGATATAACAAGTCAGACCCGACTAACTTAGTACAAAAAGACTGATTATATACAACACAACAAGACTGACCCAAATACCCGAGTCAGAAAGTACAAAACTAGCATTCGTAAATGCTCAAAACAGTACGTGCCATACACCACATCTGGAGTAAACTGAGTGCCGCCCGCAGGTGGTTCATCCCGCGATTACATGTTCGCACTATCCTTGAAGTTCACTGATCTAGTGACGATAGACTTTGCTGAGCTTGGTGGGAGGACGACCTCGTTGTCGAACAAATCCTGTACTTCATGGCGAAGACGGAAACAATTATCGGTGCTATGGCCGGTCTGTTGATGGTACGCACAGTACTAGGTAGCATCATGACTAGGTGGAAGAAGAACATGGAGAGGTCGAGGCTCAAGAGGTTTGGGATGGCCTTTTTCAGCAAGGATTTGAAGCGCCTTGGACAAAGGCATATAGAGGGCATGGAAGACCCTGCGACCTCAGGGTAAATGCTTCGAGGTTTGTGGATTTTTGCTGGGTGCACTAGACAAAGGGTCAACAGGTACTGGCTTGGTCTGCTGATCTTTCCCGGGTGTATAATTAGGGTTAGAAGGAACGGTTCTGGTACGACGGCCCTTCTCCTGATTTCCTCCTTTGTTCGAACTGCCCTCGTTCTGAGTGACGAAAGTGTCGTCCATAGTTTTTGCAACAACTGCGAGCATTTGCTGTTTGTTCAGTCCTCCAGCTTTCAAAGCCTCAACAGCCTGCAGAAGTTGTTCATAGGGATCAGTGTCTGCCCCCACCTTGTTCTTACCACTCACCTCAGCTTGGTCGAAGGTTTGGGTTGCTACATCAGTGCGAAGCCCTATTGTTGTCAACATGTCATTGCCCGAACTTGGGATGGCTTCAGGTTGGCTGAGTTCAATTACAATTCGCCCCAATAGTGGGGGCTCTTCTGGCATGAAATTTCCGGCATATGATGTGGTCGATGGCGGGGCCAACATTTCGAAGGCTAGATCAGCCACAAATCTTTGAAAATCACCGATCATTCCTATCAACTCAAAAGTAATGGGCTCACGGGTTTGAAATGATTGGGGTTCCCAGATTGGATGTGCGGCAGGTGCCCCAGATGGGCGTTGCATTTTAGCGTGGGTCTCACCTTGCATGGTGATTTCCTGGTTTAAGGCCGCTGTCATGACCACAATTTCTTCTGAACTCTGCATCATCATGAGTCTGCTGAACTGAACAGAGGTGATGTGACTGGTGACTAACGGATCAGATGGACCGGTGAGCCTTGACTAGCCTTTCTCTACCTTGCCTCAGCGAAGGAAAATACTAGTTGCTCTGAACTGAATTTCCGACCTGACAAAGTCTATCAGCAAAAGTCCAATGAACCTCGGGGGATACTAGAGCCTTCTGAAGCTATGGTTCCCAAGACTACCCTAGCAAAAGAGAAAACAGGCAGCATCTCAGCCCAATTTCACCAAAACAGATATAAGCATAGCTGCATGACTGTGCTCTCTACTAAATTCTGCCTCAAAAATCTGCCTCAAATCTGATACCCTCAGGTAAACTGATTTCCCGAAATACTAATGCCCTCAGGCCTAATACTCAGACTTGCAAACTGATACACACAACCTTGTAAAGACACACTCTGACAGTAAATATCACGCAAGTAAAAGCCAAAACACCCCTATGCTGGGGTAAGGTTTCCCTGTCCTATTTTGTCAGGAGCTAGGGTTTTACTATGCACACAACGGTTTCAAACAACCTATAATCGGGTAAGCAGCCTGTCCTAGCTTGGAATGGTCACTACAGTTTCCGATATGCACTAGGTCGAATGGTCAAAAAGGGTGCCCTAGTAAAAATCGGGGTTTGTGTTCCCGTCGTGGCAGAGCCCCGCAACCGGTCAGCCTTATGGCACGCTTCTCAAAGCGGGCCTCCGGCATAACCGTTCAGAAATAGCATACGGAAAACACGATGTCCTAGGCGCACCAATGCAAATGCAATGCAAAGAAACACATAAGTGTAATCAAAACAAGATATCATGATTTCGAGTCAAGTTCTCTAAGTCCCCAGCAGAGTCGCCAAAAACTGTAGACGTGCTCGAACGTCCGGCTCCCCGCGCGAAACGACACGAAATTCATTTTGTTCATTGGCTTACTACAGTTCGGACTCATGTCACGGTTCTGAATCTAATCTCGTAAAGTGCAATGCAAGACCGATAAATCACCAAAAAGTCCAAATCCGGCAAATCGTTTGGAAAACTGATTTTTATAAAGAAGTGCCAAACATGGACTGCTTTGCCAGATACAGAGTCTTCGCCTAAATGTTTTGTTTTTGGAAAATTTAGGAAACCTTGACTCATGCCTAAGGCCATATGTCCATCATCACCAAAGTTGCCTCGGCTCGGGAACTTGGGTATGAGAGGGGAAGGTCATGCAATGAGCACCCTCGCTCGCCCGATTAAAGATCGGCCTTTACTAACATGATATTTTGTTTTTGAAAACACATGCATTCTTATTCCGGTTATTTAAACCTAGAATTACTATGTGATACGCACAGCACACAAGTATAGACTAGATCGCCTAATTTGGAACAAAACATTGCATATTCATTTGTGAAAATGATTTGGAATTCGCTACTCGCAAGTAGGCTAAAACAGGGATTTGATGAATTGTTCCAATTCAAGCAATCCAACCTTCACCCATAGGCATTCAGGCAGTTAATCACATAAGCAGTTAGCCTCATGACAAGCATGCTTTCATGGCAATCAATAACACACATGCAGTATACTAAAGCGTAAACACTCACAATGTACTCCGAGCCAAAACAAAGAACTAGTTAGAAATCATGCATGATCCTAGTTTATTTTGAGATGGCTAATGCAACACATGCAAAAATGCGATGAAGATAGGCTCCGCTATCCTAAGATGTCATGTGAAATGCAACTTGATAACATGCTGTTGAATACGTATTCAAGTAAATGTATTGAAATACAATACAATTAGTATGATGCGCCGAGCCCGGTGCATGCAAGACAGATGAATGATGCACGCATGCAAAGAATAAGGTATGCTAAACAAAATATGCCCTAAAACTAACCATCGAGAACAGGTAAGTAAAAGGGAGAAAGATGTGGGGTTGGAAGACATTCACACACTCACGTACACTTATTACAAAGTTCACCCTCTCGATGGAGGGTCCGAATAAATAATACAAACCAACTAATTAACTAACTAACAAGTTAATTAATTATTACACAACCAAATTGAATAATAAGCAATCTACTTACTAATTATTACAACACTTAATTAATTAACAAATTAACTAATTATTACAAAACTTAACTAACAAGTAAGCATTAAACTAAGTTGTTCCAGCTCTGGTTGAAGGAGGAGAGGATGCATGCTCGGTTCCCGTCCCGAAAAGCTCTCCAAACGCTCTTTAGAGGCTCTGTCTGCAGGGTGTCCTTGAGAACTAGCTGCTGGATCTTACCAAAAACATGCTGGGGAGTGCACTAATGGCCTGCCGGCCATAAGGAGCTGTTGCCGACCTCCCTGCCGACCAAAGGTGCACACTGCCGGCCACAAATGAAGATCTGCCGGCCAACAATAGGGGGGTGCCGGCCACTGGTGTGCTGTGACACCAAGCTGCAGCAGAGCACAAAACAGAGGAAAGGGAGGGTCTTCCAAGGATATGTACGCATTATGCCACCCCATATCACCTCAAAACATCAAGGGAGAGGCATAATCGGATCCAAGACCATCAATCACACATCTCGATGCATGATGGCCAAAGATCCAACATGTGCAAATTTCAATAAATGCATGACAAATAAGGCACCAAGACCATTTCCTTATCATGGGAAGTCAAAGGAAATGGAGACCAAGGGTGATTGGCTCATTTCATCACTTCAAGTATGAAATGAACCAATCTTCCTCGTGTTCAATACGACATCCGATTGAACACAATGCAAAACATGCAAACAACATGACATGCAACCAACATATTAATGTTATATAATGCAACTAGCATGTAACAACATGCAATGTACCGAGTATGCAACGAGCATGCGACAACATGCAAGACAAGCATGCAACAACATGCAAAGACAAACATGCAACAACATGCAAAGATGGACTTAAACCAAAATGGACAGACCTCAATCATGTCCAAATCAGTGGCCAAACAGCAAAACGAAGGCACCAAAAGACAAGGCATGCATGCACAATGCATTGGCCAATCAACAAGACCTAAGAGCACAACTCACAAGGGTGCTCAAGGAGTGATAAACATGGAAGTGTGACAACACTAAATGCACTGATATAAGGTATGAAATGATGCCAAATCATTCAAACAACACAAGCATAGCATGCAAAGGTCCTTAAAGCATGAAGCTAATATGGCACAAGTGCATGAACTAAGCATGGATAGAGCTCAAGTAGGTCTTAACAAAGACGAAAACATGCTGAGATGAGGACCCAAAGACTTAGGCATGCAAGCATACAAGCTAAGCCATAAATTAGGCAACAATGCACAACACTCAAAGACACTTAAAGAGTGAATGAAGTGGGAACATGGCAATGTTATAAGCTCTGAAATGTCATATCAAATGATGCCAAATTATCTAAATAGCTCAAAGATAACATGCATGAGTCAACCAAAACACAGAGCTAGAAAAGAAAAGGTGCACTTCACATAATTAGATTCATATAATATTTTGGAAATATTATAGTTCCTTGTTTCTAGATTTTTGACTCTTTGAGAGTAACCATTCGAACCCTAACCAACCAGCTTAAACAATTAGCTCCAGGAAAAGCAACTGCTTCCTTTCCTACCTAGAAATCAGACAACTCACCAGTGAGGAATTTGAACAATTGAGTGCTAGAATGTATTTCTTCAGGTATTCTATCATTCAATCTTTTTGTGAGAAAAGTCAAGCAATAGAAGGCCTTAAACCCTTGTGGGAGCCGAATAAATAGAAGAGTCGGAAGGGATGTATCCAGAAGTCAGAGACTGTTCGACTCCGTACTAATCAACTAAGATACCGGAATACATTGAGATCGCCGAATAGACGGGGAGATGTATGTAGGAATAAACAAAAGGATAATAAGTAAAAAGTGGGCTCTGGACCCGAGGTCCAGAGAATGAGTATAAATACAAAAGGTTCAGATTTAGAAAGGTATGTAAGAATCACTTCACTAAACTTAGAAAACAAGCTTTCTTGAGTATAAGAACTGACTTGCCTGTCGGAGTGCTAACCCCAGCACCCCCGACCGGAGTGTTTGTCTTTGCAGGTGACTAGCTGAGGATCAAGAGCGTCTCCCAGGATCGGAAGAGTATTTCTAGAACCACTTCCCCACAATTGGCGCCGTCTGTGGGAATACTCAAGTACATCCATGGAAGGCGTGACTCAAGATTCTCCGATAGCCACCGACGCGATCACACAGAGAGTCGACCTCACTCCGGCAAATATGCTCGAGAAGGAAATCATTGCTGCAAGACGTGCCTTGAATGTCGATTCACAAACGACTTCAGCGCAAGAGACGATGCTGGCCATCATGGAACGAGCCAAAAAGACCAAACACAGTTTAGGTAACACCATCGCTGAGAACGAGCGCCTTTGCCACGATCTGGCCTTGGAAATAGCAAAGTCCAAACAAACAGTGCGCCAGGTTTCTGAGCGACCTCCAAGGGGCAGGCGATCTACGGTCTCGGGCCCGACAGCAAAACACCGACGCTCGTTGTGCTTCAGCCGATTACTTTGAGGAGTTGACAAAAGACAAACGTCTCCAGCGAAGTGTTCCGCATGATAACATCCATATGATATACAGTCTGCCGAAAGCCCCGGCCGTACATGCAATCCAGTCCCTCCCAGGCCCTCAACAGCAACTCACCGCCAGCAAAGCGACCCCGAGAATCGCCAAGCATCACCTTCGACGACTCTGATTTGATCGGCGTAACACTCCCTCACATCGATCCATTAGTTGTCGCGCTACGCGTAAACCGATTCACCGTCGAACGCGTTCTTATAGACCAGGGCAGCACTTCGGAGGTCATGTATTATAAAACCTTCATCAAACTCGGGTTCACCGAATCGGACCTGATTTCGGCCCCTTATCCACTATTCAGCTTCAATAACAACCCCGAATACCCACTGGGAAAGATCAACCTACCCGTTCGAGCGGGTTCCAGAACGGTGGATGTAGAATTCCTGGTTGTCCGGCTGCCATCGCCGTACAATCTCATCATGGGGCGATCGTGGTTGCATACCTTACAGGCCGTCCCAAGCACCTACCATCAATTGTTACGTTTCCCAACAGAACACGGCATTGAGCAGATCCCGCGGCTCCCAAAAATCGGCATAAGCATGTTACCTCCTGGCCGCCAAAATGCCAAAGGAATTGCAGGTAAACTCCATTGAGGTACCCAATCGGGAAATCCTGGATGACGTCGGGCGGCAGCCAAGCGAAAAGGCCACAGAAGGTTTAGACCGAGTTGACATCGATGGAAGCCCGGAAAAGTTCTTCATAATCGGCACCTCTTTAAACCAAGCCGATAGACAGCAGCTGATCTCCTTTCTACTCGCCAACCTCGACGTCTTTGCGTGGACTCCGTACGAGATGCCAGGTATAAACCCATCAGTTTCACAGCACCACCTGAACGTCGACCCCACATGCAAGCCCATCATTCAGAAAGGCCGTCGGTCTGCCACAGAGCACACTGCTGCCGTCATAGAAGAAGTCGACAGACTGCTTAACGCCGGGGCAATTAGAGAAGTCACCTACCCCACGTGGCTCTCCAACACAGTGGTGGTGAAGAGAAAAATGGAACTTGGCGAGTGTGCGTCGACTTCACGGATCTGAACAAAGCTTGCCCCAAGGACTGCTTTCCTTTACCTAGAATCGACCAACTCGTCGATGCAACGGCGCGCCACCAACTCATGAGTTTCCTCGATGCTTACAGAGGCTACCATCAGATCGCCATGCATCCGGATGACCAGGACAAAACTTGCATTCCTCACCCCAAGAGGAACCTACTGCTACAAAGTTATGCCTTTTGGGCTGAAGAATGCAGGGGCAACTTACCAAAGACTGGTCACCGCTATGTTCAAAGGACAACTCGGCCACACTATGGAAGTCTACATCGACGATATGGTGGTCAAGTCCAAAGAACAGGATCACATAACCGATCTAGAGAAGACATTTGGCATCTTGCGCAAATACAGAATGAAACTGAACGCCTCCAAGTGCGCGTTTGGAATCGGCTCCGGCGAATTCCTGGGTTATATCGTCAACCACCGTGGAATCGAAGCCAACCTGAGGCAAGTCACAGCAATCTTGGAACTCGGTTCCCCCCGATCAGTGAAAGAAGTCCAAAAGTTGATGGGGATGGCCGCTGCACTCAATAGATTCATCAGTCGGTCAACAGACCGCTGCAGACAATTCTTCCAGACGCTACGTCAAGGCAAAGCTTTCAAATGGTTCGCCGAGTGCGAAGCAACTTTCACCGGGCTCAAGACTTACCTCCGGTCAGTACCTCTCTTGACAACACCAGCTGCCGGTGACCCCCTCATTCTGTATCTGGCAGTCTTCGATAGGGCCGTCAGCGCCGTACTATTAAAAGAAGATGAAGGACAGCAATGGCCAGTGTATTATGTGAGCAAGGCAATGGTCGATGCCGAGACACGTTATCTTCCGCTGGAAAAACTCATCCTAGCCTTGGTCATGGCAGCAAGAAAACTGATGCATTACTTCCAGGGGCATAGCATTGGGGTGATAACAGATTATTCCCTCCGATCAGTACTACGGAGTGCAGAAGCATCAAGACGTGTTTCAAAATGGGCTCTTGAACTCGGCCAATATGACATTCAGTTTTTACCCAAAACCGCAATCAAGGGATAGGTGCTGACCAACTTTGTTGCCGAATTCACAGGCGGGCTTTCCGATCTTAAACCTGCCGACGTTCTTCCAAAGGCTGAAGTTCGATCAAAGCCGAACTGGAGAATTTATGTCGGGGATATTTGGCAGCTATATTGTGATGGATCGTCTAACCAACGGGGGCTGCGCGCCGGCATAGTAATCATGTCTCCCGACGGCGCAGTAATAGAGCAGGCCGTCAAGCTTGGCATCGAAGCATCAAATAACGAGGCCGAGTATGAAGCCCTCTTAGCCGGTCTACGAAATGCACATATTCTCGGCGCTCGGCGTTTGCTAGTGTTTTGTGACTCAAAATTGGTCATCAACCAGCTAAAGGGGGAGTACGCTGCAAAAAACGACCGTATGGCGGCCTATATGAAAACGGCCAACTCTTTGCTAACGAAGTTTGACCATCACGAACTGAACCAAATAACATGTGATCAGAACACACACGCAGATGCCCTGGTGTGCCTAGCCTCCGCCATCAATTCTGAGCTCAAACGGACCATTGAAGTAGGTTTCATCCCGGAGCCGAGTATTGGCCCTTTGGAGGAAACCCACGTCAACGTTATAGAATCCGCATCAAGTTGGATGGACCCCATTGCCGGATTCCTCTCTTCTGAATAACTCCCAGAGGACAAAAAAGAAGCACACAAGCTACGCAATAAGGCCCTGCGATACTATCTGGATCCACAAGGAGGGCTTTATAAAAAGTCCCTCTCCGGTCCCTATTTGGAATGCGTACATCCGGATAAAGTGGAGGAGCTTCTAACTGAGATACATGAGGGCAGTTGTGGTGCCCACTCTGGCGGACGCTTCCTAGCCCATCGAGCTATAACACAGGGGTATTATTGGCCGACAATGAGAGCCGACACAGAAGATTATGTTAAAAGATGCGAACAATGCCAAAAGTTCTCCCCACTAACCCATTTGCCCGCCGAAGGGTTGAACTCTATCACCAGTCCCTGGCCGTGTGCTCAATGGGGGCTTGATATCGTAGGACTGTTGCCAAGGGCCCCAGGAAACAAGCGATTCTTAATCGTAGCAACAGATTACTTTACAAAATGGATCGAAGCGGAGGCTCTAACACATATACGAGATGTCGACATAAAGCAATTCGTGTGGAGAAACATCATCACGTGATTCGGCATTCCAAGAGCTCTCATCTCAGACAATGGCACCCAGTTCGATTGTGGCGTATACCGAGAACTGTGCAGCAAATACGGTATCGTGCCTTACTTCTCTACGCCCACGTACTCCCAGAGTAACGGTCAAGCCGAAGCCTCTAACAAAACCATCTTGGACGGCATCAAAAAGAGGCTGGAAAGAGCTAAAGGCAAATGGGTCGAAGAATTGCCGAGTGTATTGTGGGCGCATCGCACAACGCCGAGGAGGTCCACCGGAGAAACGTCGTTCGCTCTATGCTTCGGAACCCAAGCAATCTTACCCCTAGAAATCGGCCTCCCGATTTTGAAATCGCCCTCCCGATTTTGAAATCGCAAGCCTTTGATACGGGCTGAAATGACATGATGCTCGCCCTGGACCTGGATCTAATCGAGGAACGAAGAGACTGCGCCCTGGCCTCCATGGCACGGTATCAGTAGCAGCTCGCTAAGTCGTACAATCAACAAGTTCAGTTGCGCCGTTACACCCAAGGAGAGCTGGTCCTGAAGAAAGTACTTCCAGCCGACCGGAGACCGGCCGACGGAAAGCTGGGTCCGAACTGGGACGGCCCCTATCAAGTAGACTCCATTGCAGGAACAGGGGCATATCGGCTCTCGGACATGTCAGGAAGAAACCTGCCACGGCCTTGGAATTCAACGCATCTACGAAAATTTTACCAATGACCCAATTTGTGGGCTTGGTACTTGTACATACTCTGCTGTAATGAAAAAGTTTCTCGTTTTTAAGCCTCAGCTCATACGCTTCTTGATGGCCGAATAAGTCTCCGGATTCGGAGCGCCCTTTGTGGATACCACGATTGGCCGAATAAGTCTCCGGATTCGGAGCGCCCTTCGTGGATACCACGATTGGTCGAATAAGTCTCCGGATTCGGAGCGCCCTTCGTGGATACCACGATTGGCCAAACAAGTCTCCAGATTCGGAGCCCCTTTGAGTGCATGACATCTAAGGGCCGAAGAAGTCTCCGGATTCGGAGCGCCCTTCGTAGATACCACGATTGGCCGAATAAGTCTCCGGATTCGGAGCGCCCTTCGTGGATACCACGATTGGCCGAATAAGTCTCCGGATTCGGAGCGCCCTTCGTGGATACCACGATTGGCCAAACAAGTCTCCGGATTCGGAGCCCTTTGAGTGCATGACATCTAAGGGCCGAAGAAGTCTCCAGATTCGGAGTGCCCTTCGTGGATACCACGATTGGCCGAATAAGTCTCCGGATTCGGAGCGCCCTTCGTGGATACCACGATTGGCCGAATAAGTCTCCGGATTTGGAGCGCCCTTCGTGGATACCACGATTGGCCGAATAAGTCTCCGGATTCGGAGCGCCCTTCATGGGGATCACGATTTAACTGACCAACTACATGGTTCCTAATTGGAGCCGATCGATGTATGATCAAACGTTTACATCACGCAATACAAAAGCTGACAATAAATTGAGATAGGGCGTTTAATTACGCGCAAAACATTTCAAAAGCTGCTAATAAAGAAATTCTATTTATTCAAAAGCCGCCAAACATTTCAAGCATTTGATAAAGTAATTCTATTTATTCAACATTATGGCCCACTAAGTCGGCGTCTTCGTCGTCGCTTTTCTCAATTTCGAACTCGAGATACGGAAGGTAATGCCGATGATATAGGGGCGAAGCCGAATTTATGCCCACGGACCCAAGAGCTTCCACGGTTTGAAGGGCCCTGATCCAGCCATGCTTGAAACCACGATTTTCGCATCGGCAGACTTCCTCAGCTAGGTCTGTTTTGGTCTTCTTGATCCCGGCCTTCAAGCCGTCCCGATATCCTCCCCCATGCTTTTCGCTTGACTGTCCACCACCGACTCGGCCGCTCGAACACTCTTCAGCTCCCGAAGCTCACTCTCAGCCTTTTTCGCGCGAGCCTCCAGACTACGATTCCTTTCGTTGTTTTTCTCACTCTCGCGTCGGGCTTCGTGCAGACGCATCCCGACTTCATAAGCACTATACAGTCCCTTGACAGCCCCATGTATGCCATCCCAAAATACTTCGAAATCTCGACGTCCGACCATCGACTGTTGGACCTCCGACGGAAAAATTTGCCGAGCGAACTCGACTGCTACATCTGGGTCTTTAATTATAGAATATGCGTCCGTCATTGGTCTATTCTTCATGAGAACCGCAAAACTCAATGGTCGCGGCGCCGCGTCAGGCTCAACTTGCGGTCGTGGGCGCGGGGAATCTCCCCGTTGTCTGTTCTTTTGGGGTGATCTGCTTCGACGACTAGGGGGCCGCTCTTTTTCCCGATCCACGGATGCCCTTCTTCCCGTGTGAATAGGCTTGCTTCTGCGATTCATTTTGACCGCTAAACCCAGCCAGTGTTAGCCCCTGCCAGGTCTGCATCAAGCCTGAATAGAAATGAGTCAAGTTGGCATGAACTCGCCCATTTATTCTGGGGTACATGCAGCTCCCCCGTGAAAACATCAGAAAGATTGAGCGCCAAACGTCGTATGCCCTCAGCCAGCCCACAATTTAGAGCCATCGGCTCATTCGGTTCCTCAGGCTCGCGCCCTGGCTAAGGTAAGGGCAGATTCATTAATCTAGTCGGCTATATTTCAAGCGCTATCGCTGGTTAACCTAAGATCGCTGGGGCAAGGGCGGATTCATTGATCTAGCCGGCTATATTTTCAAACGATAACGCCGAGTAATTTACGCCTCAGCCAGCCCACGATTCAGAGCCATCGGCTCATTCGGTTCCTCAGGCTCGCGCCTTGGCTAAGGCAAGGGCAGATTCATTGATCTAGCCGGCTATATTTTCAAACGATAACGCCGAGTAATTTACGCCTCAGCCAGCCCACGATTCAGAGCCATCGGCTCATTCGGTTCCTCAGGCTCGCGCCCTGGCTAAGGCAAGGGTAGATTCATTAATCTAGTCGGCTATATTTCAAGCGCTATCGCCGGTTAACCTAAGATCGCTGGGGCAAGGGCGGATTCATTGATCTAGCCGGCTATATTTTCAAATGATAACGCCGAGTAATTTATGCCTCAGCCAGCCCACGATTCAGAGCCATCGGCTCATTCGGTTTCTCAGGCTCGCGCCCTGGCTAAGGCAAAGGCAGATTCATTAATCTAGTGGGCTATATTTTCAAACGATAACGCCGAGTAATTTACGCCTCAGCCAGCCTACGATTCAGAGCCATCGGCTCATTCGATTCTTCAGGCTCGCGCCCTGGCTCAGGCAAGGGCAGATTCATTAATCTAGTCGGCTATATTTCAAGCGCTATCGCGGGTTAACCTAAGATCGCTGGGGCAAGGACGGATTCATTGATCTAGTCGGCTATATTTTCAAATGATAACGCCAAGTAATTTATGCCTCAGCCAGCCCACGATTCAGAGCCATCGGCTCATTCAGTTCCTCAGGCTCGCGCCCTGGCTAAGGCAAGGGCAGATTCATTAATCTAGCCGGCTATCTTTTCAAGAGATCACCGAGTAACTTATGCCTGAGCCAGCCCATGATTCAAAGCCATCGGCTCATTTGGCTTCGCGAGCCCACGCCCTGGCTAAGGCAAGGGCAGATTCCTTAGTCCGATCGTCCGAGCTCAAAATTAAGTAATATCATTCTTCATCAGCAAAATCGAGCACAACTCATGACATTTTATATATGCAAAATAAATAAGCTATAAGCCCGCACAAAAATGTCTGACAAAACAATTGTAACAATACATTTGTGAAATCCTAAGTCAAATTGCCCAGCTCAGCCTTCGGAATCAGTCTCCAACGGCTCGACATCCACTTGCTCATACGGCACTGGCATAGTCAGTGAAACTTCAGCTGCAGCAAGGGCTTTGTGCCAGCCATGTTTGAACCCCCTGTTTTCGAACCGCGGGACCTGGTCCACATATTCGGCGAGCCCAGCATCTTTCCCGGCTTCGAATACTTTGGAAGCAGCCGCCTTCATGTCAGCCAACTCAGCCTCCAGGTTGGCAACCGCCGTCTGGGACAATCTCAGCGCCGCTTCGCTCGCGTCCGCCTTCTTCTCGGCGTCCGCTCGGGATTGATCTGCAATGCGAGCCTTTTCTACTTCGGCCTCGGCCCGAGAAGCTTCCTTGTTCGCTCTCAAAACTGCATCCTCGGCCCTCTTCCTCTGGCCCTCTACTTGCTTTCGTAAGCGGTCAATCTGTTTGACGGCGTCGAGATGCCGACGTCCCATGTCGGCTATCCTTCCGACGGTCTGCAAAGGAAGAACCCAAAAACATAACCTCAACAGTACTTGGATAAAGTGAAGAAAAGTCAGAATACCTACCAGAAGTGCCGATTGCGCGGTTAGTGCTGTCGCATTCAGATCTGGTTCCACCCGGAAAGCCTCCATATCAGACGGCAACGACACGGACGTAGCCACACCGAATGCGACTTCTGGATCTTTAAGCGCCGAAGCGTTAGAGGGAACCAGCATGTCCTTTACCATTGGACGAATGACAAAAGGAACAACCTCATTAGATCCCTCCAATCGAGGACGCTTACCACCTTGTTGGTCTGAACCAGCCTTGAGGTCAGCAGAGCGTTTCTCTGCCTTTTCCTCAACTTTTTGGCCGACTTCCCCGACCAACGGAGATTCGGCATTTTGACCTTTTTATGTCTCCTCTACAACCCCCAAGGACTCTGACTCGGCAACAGGGAGGGGGAGTTGAGATTCGGTGGCGGGCGGTATTTCAGACGAAAGGCCCTCCGCTCTTCGCCGCGCGGCTAACCTCTCCGCATTCGCCTTTTTGGCAAGCTTTGTCAGACTCAATCCGGCCATATCCGCGGAGTCTATGACGGGAAGATCCTCTAAGCGTTGAAAAACGTCGACAGAAGGAAGATCCCCTGGTCTCGATTTAAATGCAGGATCGGCGGGATCCAATACCTCCTCAGACTCGGTCTCGGATTGATCTGATTCGGCGATATCAACTACCTCATTTCGCTCCGAATCGGACCCTTCAAAGCCTACCTGCCTCAAGTTTTTGAAGTCAGACAGAATAAGAGCAGTAAGGGAATCTTCACCCTTCGGAATCGATATATTTTCCACCGCCGAGAAGGTTGTGTATGTCGGCTCGTAACAAAGCAGAATGTGAGCCGCCCTCCCCTGTTTCTGAAGACTTCGACGACCGAAATACCTGAGAGCAACCCTAATATCTGAAAGAACGGCGTCGTGGGTTGAAGATAGTACCTTTTTCAAACCCCTCCCTGCACGAGACGAAGCCGTAAGATTTCAATGGAATAGGTTTTACAATAAAAATGAACACATGACAAAAACAAGGAGATACTCGGTGACCTGGCTCGCCCCTCCGTCTAGAAATAGGGTCAACACGATCCTCCCCTTCGCCGAATTCCCAGTTACCCTGGACAACGACCATAACATCATCAACTCGTTTCCCAGAGCTGGAAAGCATAGTGATTAGTTGATGGTCGGTATCCTTAGCTCTAAGGAAATAACGCCCTTGCCGACCGGAGGACTTAGCCAAGGCATAGCAGTGCCGGATAGCCGGAATGCCAAGGTTAATTCCAAGGCGACGATTCAACGCTACAATCCCCATTATAATTCTAAAGAAATTCACGTTAGGTTGAGAAGGGATTAAATCCCAATGGCGAAGCACAGCCCTTAGAAATGGGTATAGAGGGAAGCAAACTCCACCCTCTGCGATTGACAAGAGAGGAAAGACGATTGTGGTTTCGTCCTCCCTCTCCATGTCAAGGGTGTCGTCTGCCAAAAGTGACAGACGGATGTCATCAGGAATAGAGAAATGGCGTCTAAAGCCAGCAATTCGATCTGATGAAAGGAGGTCTTTCAAATGTTTCGCCATACTCAATAGTTGACACAGATATGCCAAAGAATAAAATGGGAACAGTTCTCGAAGCAAAGAAGTGGAAAACTTACAGAGGGTGAAGAAGATATTGGAGGAGACAAAATTGCAAGAACGATCCAAAAGGCAACCCAGCGACCAGTATCATGGAATGCGAATCCGAAGGGACGCCAATCTTTGAAAACGAAATGAGTAGGTATGTACGAAGAGGCGGGAAGTCGGTACGACAACCAAAAGGCAAAATTTTGGTTGGGTATTCAAAATTCGGAACCAAGCACTCCAGCCAACAGACGTTGGGAGAATGCTTGAGGGGCAATTGTGGGAGCCGAATAAATAGAAGAGTCGGAAGGGATGTATCCCAGAAGTCAGAGACTGCTCGGCTCCGTACTAATCAACTAAGATACCGAATACATTGAGATCGCCGAATAGACGGAGAGATGTATGTAGGAATAAACAAAAGGATAATAAGTAAAAAGTGGGCTCTGGACCCGAGGTCCAGAGAATGAGTATAAATACAATAGCTTCAGATTTAGAAAGGTATGTAAGAATCACTTCACTAAACTTAGAAAACAAGCTTTCTTGAGTATAAGAACTGACTTGCCCGTCGGAGTGCTAACCCCGTCACCCCCGACCGGAGTGTTTGTCTTTGCAGGTGACTAGCTGAGGATCAAGAGCGTCTCCCAGGATCGGAAGAGTATTTCCAGAACCACTTCCCCACAACCCTATATATACACCTTAGCCGAAGATAGCAGAAATAGCGAGTTAGTCACTATACAGCAGTTTCTTGAGGACCTCTCAATAGCAGGAGTTCAATGCCCAGGCATGGCTTATCAATGGACTTATCTCTATGAGGATGAAGAGCAACCCTGTTTACAAGAAGAAAGATGTATAGATAAACCAGAATATTTTGATAAATGTCAGTGTAATTTAGATTTAAGCAACTGCCTTTGCCAAATAAATCTAGCAGCATTCGAGCCATTGGAGATAGAGATTAGGGGCAAAACGCGTTATCTAACAACCTCATAATTGTTAGATTACAGCTTTGTCTCTAGAATAATTTTCTCAGATCCAGATCAGACAGATAATTTTGGAAATAAACTCGCTCATGCAGTACTTTGTGTAATGGAAGAGTATTATCCATTTGTAGAAGCATTAATTGATAGCAAGCTACCAGAATGTAAACGAATAAGGTGCATCCTAGCTAAGCATAAAATGTATCTTAGAGGAACTTCAACATTCCCAGGATACCCTGGACTTCTTAATCGAAGACCCTGGGCATGCAGGAAATTTTCACTTAGAGATCAGCTCAATAAATAGAGAAAATTTGCTAATAATCCTCTACTAGCGTATAATGGAAATTATGGTCATCTAGTTTGCGAAGATAGAAATCAGAAGATATACTGTAATATAGCTATGCCAGGTTATCCTTTCAGCAAAGAAACATTCATCGATGAAAGTTAGTATCCCAATTATCAGCATAGCATCTCTCATGAGTCACTACTAATGGGAGAAGATCACCAAGATAATCAATGGGGGAATGAACCAAATAATGGGGATGATTTTTACGATCAACTCTCGGCAGCAGATCTTGAAGACCTTTAAGATAAAATGTATGGGTGAAAAAAAAAAAAAAAAAAGGTGCACTCCACATAATTAGACTCATATAATATTTTGGAAATATTATAGTTCCTTGTTTCTTGATTTTTGACTCTTTGAAATTTTGTAATTTTTCTATGAAAGATCCACCTTAAAGATTCATCATCCAAGTGTCTACATCAATTATTGGCATCTCAGAAGAAAAAGACAAAATGTGTTGAAGATAAAGCCTCTATTCAACAATCAAAGAAAAACACGCTAAGAAACGACAATAGCTATTGCAAATATTTATGTTTGCAATTATTTGCTTCTGTCAGTAGTAAAGCTTTTTCCTCACTCACTACTTTAATAAAGCAGATGACCCCTACCCTGCTCCATTAAAGAAAAGCTGTGAAAATCTTTACACGTGTCTGGTAACAAATTATAGTGTCAAAATTTTATTAAAAAATGAGGATTGAATGATATGCGATGGGGCCCAAAGCAGTACTCGATATCATTATCCTAACCTTTTATTGATAAAGTTTTATTATCCATATCTAGAATAGTAGTTGGTGTCAAAGTCTATGCATTTATTGCATAGAAAAATTTGTAAAGTCTATAAACTAGACCAAACTAGACTTTTGGTTCAAAAACTTGACTTATAGATAAATCTTTAGGTTTGTTTGTATCTATCAAATATGTATATAAATTGGCATTCATGCCAACGGATGAAGCAATGAAAAATTTCCGTCCACTCCTCTTTGCAAAAACTTCCAACTCCTCTAACAAATTCTAAGTGTTCCAAGTCTTTCAAAAACTCAAAGTCTGTAATATAATTATTACCTATTAATATGAAGTTTGAGTAGTCTCTCTTTTTCCTTAGATATTTCAAAAGGATAACTCTTCTATTCTAAAATTTATTTTCTTTTTGGAAAAACTAAGTTTATGGAATGCTTGTTTGCTCATTAATATTACATACTTTGCATCTTCATAGTATCTGTTGTTTTCTATTTTATTACTGAGTGACCTTAGCTGAAGGACCCGTGTGAGCCGTGGTTAGGCGTTTGAGGGCAAATTGTAAGCAGAAAGGGAAAGGTAAAGAATAGAAAATAAAAATATACTATGTTGAACGAGACTTAACTTCAAGGTGGGAGTACATGTAATAAAAACAAACATTGCCTAAAAATAGTTTTGCCAAAGAAAAAGAATTTTAGAATATAAGGAGAGCAACCCGAGTAGAAATATCAAGGAAATATTGTTTATAAAAGAATTTTAACAATCAAAATTTTATGCCTTTAGAAGAAGAACTTAGGATTAAAATCAGAACCAGTACTGAGTTTATACAAGAATTAGAAGATCAAAAATTAAGATATCAATTTCTATTATCATTAGCTTCCGGTAGATCTCTAGAAAATTATAGTTTGAAAATTATTCAAATAAATAGATAGATAACTATAAAACAAGAAGCCTTATAGCTAGCTATACAACAACTTGAAGATTTATTAGCATAACTGTAGAATTAATTAGATAATTCTCAGCCCAGCTTCAAAATAGTGGTAGACCACTAACGCAACCCACAAAAAATGATATCAGAGCAGTGTTCGGTTTTAGGACAGTTTAAGTTAGTTCATGCATTTTGCCTACGGAAATAAAGTAGTTTTTATTTTCGAACAATTTAGTTATAAATTTCATATTATAGTAGCTTTTAATAATTTTAAAGTAGGATTTAATTTTGTGTATGAAAATAGTAGAATATTTAGATTTAGTTACTGTACGGACATTAAAAAAAAATTTGTATTTAATAATAAAGAAATCCAATGAAAAAGATGATCAGCAACACCTCGTGATCACTATCTACAAGACAAAACACCCCCAGCCGTAGCCGGGGGCCCTCCGACGCCCAAGTCAGTCCTCTAATATTATCAAAATATTTAATGGACTAATTCCTAGAGATAAATTACATACCTTAACCCATGAGGGTGTTGTCTATTTATAATAACCAATGACTTACTTAGCAAGTAGTATGAATGCTCCAGAAGTCCTGTCCCAAACAATCTCCAGTTGTTCAAAACTTCTATATCAATAAGATTTCATATCCCGATGAGTTTTGCACAACATAAAACACTAATGCAGTGTTTGATAAGAATTTGATAATTGTCATACACATGATAATTTATAATTACGCCACATGGCAGTGTTGGGACCCATATAATTCCTATAGTTATTTTTATTCCCTCTCAATTGCCCTAAAGCTTTCATTCTCTTTGAACCCAGTAAAAGAGTGGAAACTTTTTGTTATTCTGATAAAAATACTCGTGTAATAATGGCTAGCTAAAACCATACAAAGGTGCTAGGGCTCATTCCAAAATGCCTAACCTCGTTAGGACTTATTCTGAAAATGCCAAGCCTTACTAGGACTTATTCCAAGAATGCCTAACCCCGTTAGGACTTATTCCAAGAATGCCTAACCCCGTTAGGACTTATTCCAAGAATACCTAACCTTGTTAACACTTATTCCGAAAATGCCTTGTTAGGAACTTCCAAAATACCAACTTGCTTATTGGCAAGCAAAACCTACTTGGCAAGGAATCCCATTGTTGGACAAACCACCAACCTAATCTGTAAAAATTTTCAAAGTTGGTCAAACTTGCCAACCTACTTTGCCGAGCAAAAACCCATTCGACAAAGATTTTCCAAGTTGGTCAAACTTGCCATCCTACTTTGCTGAGCAAAACCTGCTCGACAAAGATTTTCAAATTTGGTCAAGCCTGCCAATCCATTTCACCAAGCAAAACCCGCTCGACAAAGATTTTTCAAGTTGATCAAACCTGCCAACCTACTTTGTTCGACAAAGATTTTCAAAATTGGTCAAACCTGCCCATCTACTTCACCAAGCAAAACCTACTCGATAAAGATTTTTTAAGTTTGTCAAACTTGCCAACCTACTTTGCTCGACAAAGATTTTCACAATTGGTCAAACCTGCCAATCTACTTCACCAAGCAAAACCCGTTCGACAATGATTTTTCAAATTGGTCAAACTTGCCAACAAAGATTTTCAAAATTGGTCAAACCTGCCAATCCACTTCACCAAGCAAAACCCGCTCAACAAAGGTTTTTCAAGTTGTTCAAACCTACCGACCTACTTTGTTCAACAAAGATTTTCAAAATTGGTCAAACTTGCCAATCTACTTCACAAAGCAAAACCCACTCGACAAAGATTTTTCAAGTTAGTCAAACCTGCCTACCTACTTTGCTCGACAAAGGTTTTGGAAATTGGTCAAACTTGCCAATCCACTTCACCAAGCAAAACCCGCTCAGCAAAGATTTTTCAAGTTGGTCAAACCTACCAACCTACTTTGTTCGGCAAAGATTTTTAAAATTGGTAAAACCTGCCAATCTACTTCACTAAGTGAAACCCGCTTGATAAAGATTTTTCAAGTTGGTCAAACCTACCAACTTATCTCTTACCCAAACCAACTTGGCAAAGAGATAAAATTTGTTACTAAAGGGTAGCGTGTAATTCATATTGCCCCCATGATCCATAAAGCGCAAACTCCATCTTAGCATATTTGACCCAAATAATAGTCTTCATCCACGTTTGGTATAAAAACTCATATTTTTCAAATAATAAAAATCTGATATAATAATTTGATCTTCCATGTATTCGTGGTTGGAATAATAATGCATAAACTCCGTGCTCTATAGATAATCAAAATCCTATATAATGCACAAGATCTATGCTCCGTAGCATAATAAATGATAATAATGCCTCCATGTCCAAAAAAATAATGCATAAAACTTATGGCCCGCAAATAATGAAGGTCCGACAAAATAAATAATATAAATATCTCCTTGTTCGGAATAATAATATATAAAAATTCTATAGCCAAGACCCATCATATTGTGCACTTTCATGTGCTCAATTTTTGCCCGATGATCCAATGCTTGCCCTAAGCGCTACTGCATCCAATTCAGAGGCCCAAACAATGCCCACGAACAACATGTGAGCCTTTCTTACCAGGACCAAAATCCATAATTTTTATTTAATTATTTACACAAATACCCATGTAGAGAAAATAATTCAATAGCCTGACATCATCTCATAAATATCAATTCCACAAAAAAAATTGTAGTGAGCACTAATTTACTCCGGTACCATGAATGTAACGACCCTAATTTTCTTAAGTCATTATTTTATTATTATTATGGTTATTATTATCTTATTTTATTGTTGGCTTTATTAATTGGGTCGTTACATGAGATTTAATGTGATATTTAATGGATTTAATGTTGTAATATTAATTGGATGGTTACATGAGATTTAATGTTGTAATTATTAATTGGGTGGTTACATAAGGTTTAATGTGATATCTAATGCAACAAAGAAGTATTCAACTAGGTTATTATATATATAATAAGGTTTAGGAGATCAAAAGAAAAGCGAACGACCAATTTGTGAGAGAGAGAGAGAGGGAGAGAGAGAGAGAGAGAGAGAGAGAAATCAAAGAAGACAAAGAGAGGGAGGACGGCAAGGAAGAAAGAGGAAAGGAAAGATTAAAGTTTCGCTTTGGTGGTTTTGTTAGTGTTTCAAATATTTCTTGGATCTTCAAAAAAAATATAGTGAGTACAAAACCCACTTCCCTTGATTTATGTTTAATTCATTGTTTTTATCTATTTGATATTAGTTTGATTTGTATTTATGTAAAGATGATAGATTGATTTTAATTATTTTGATTAATTGTGTATGCAAGGCTTATGGTTTTTATATGAATTTATTTTATGGGTGTAATCACACGCATGGTTATATGAAATTAAAATAAATTAGAAACCCATAGATAAATTCCTTATACTCCACCATGACTCCATGGATTGTTGTTTTATTTGAGTGATGGGAGAAAGAGTGTATAAAAAAGTGAGGATTATGAGAGTTGTTTAATGCCTTATGCCCGGCATTGTCATATTTGTCTCATGATGTTGATGAGATGTTATTTATATTGTTGCCTCGTTCTCATGAGTGGACGAGTGCTTTGATTTACGCGCGTACGTATATACTAACCATCCGGGGAGCGTGAGTCAAACTCGGGACGATATCCCCGATCAAGTTTGGCTTCAGAGCAGTGTTAGGTATACGGGAGGCACATGGGATATATGTGTAGGCTGGAAGTGGATGCCGAAGTGGTGGAGTTAAGGAATAAAGAATTTAATTATGAATTTATTTGTATAGTGTGAATGGTATTGATTTGTACATGATAAAAAAATAGTAAACGATCTTGATAAATTATGAGATTTGAGCAGAGGCATGCATACGTGATTTTGGACAACTTTTGTGTTGTGGCTTTTTATTAAAAAGATCGATTAGAACTTATAATCAGATGACCTTGGTTATTGTCAGTTTGATTCATTTTGGTAATGCAGATTTTATAGGCTGTTTTAACCCACGAAATGAGCTCATTTTTATTGGTTTCACGTAAACTGAAGTAAAACATTATTCTGCACACTTTTCATGTTTTGAACGTTTCCGAAAGAAAAATCATCTTAGGGAAGTTTCTGTTCATCTTCAGCTTCAGATTTTTCGATTGAATTCCATCTAGGTTTTTCTATCAAGTTTGTCTCTCAACCTGTTCAGTTTCTATTAAATTTGTTTGTGTTGTCTTTTTGGAAATTTAATTCTGTACAACTTTTGTTCTTTGAGTTTTGGTCAATTCGAATTATTTAAGCATGAAATGGTGCATTTTTATACTTCTTTAGCAAATTACTTATGATTAAATTATACTAACTTTGTTTTGCAGGATGGTGGGTCTTACTAACTTTTTATGCAGGGCTGACCCACCATATTTTTAATTCTATTTTGTTTATTTATAATCAATTTATATTTAGTTGTGTACGGGCAAGAAACTAATGCCACCGTATCTCGGGAAACTACACATTCGTCTCAGTGCGGTTGGAACTACTTGTCTTGTCCCGTAACAAGAATTAAATATATTTTTGTTTGTGTTTGATGGACATGTGGGTGTCAATTCTTGTACTCATACCAGTATACCTGTATACTGACCCGTTTTGTCTCTTGGCAACTCGGGTGCGTTCTGTTTGGGCGCAGCCGAGCTTCCTTTGCAGGATTAGTTGAGGTTACGGTGGTGACGTGGAATTACTTTAGTTGTTGGACTTGTCATTTGGATTTCTTTTGTTTTCTTGAGCTTAGGGTTGATAATAGTTTATGTATTTATTATTTGTTTTTATGACTTTAGTATTGGAATAATTTGGCATGGTTTGTAACCGTACTTTATTTAAGTTGTTTGGACTATTTATTGTTACCTTGATGTTGAGGTATTGGTTAGTTATGAATTTGTGACGGATGGTTTGGTTTGCGTTTAGTAGTTTTTGTTTCACCCCTAGGATTTGGATGATGGAATATTGATTGGGGTTTAGTCGTAATTTAATATTTAATTATCCGAATTTTGGGGCGTGAGAGTTTGGTATCAGAGCTCTAGGTTACCCTAGACTTGTGAGAGTTTAGGTGATCTTCGGATTGTGGAACATGGGTTAGCTAGTTTATTTTAGTGGTTGAGTTTATTCTAAGCAGTTATGAATGAATTCTTTTTGGTGTGTTTAACTTGAAGGTGATGGCTGGAAGGTACTTTTAATCTCTTTCACGAACCCATTAGAGTACTTTTTGATACTGGTGCCTCTCATTCTTTTATATCTAGGCAGTTTGTAGAAAGAGAACGTATTGTAACTGCCTCATTGTCTAGACCTATTCGTGTTGAGACCCCTTTAGGAGGGGCAGTTACTCTTTATGAGATGTGTAAAGATTTTGAGATTGACTTTGCGGGCACAGTCTTGTATGTGGACCTAATTGTTTTAGGGTTTGAGGGGTTTACAATTATTTTGGGCATGGATTGGTTGCAAAAACACTTTGTGACTCTAGATTGTGCTGAAAGGACTGTAAATATAAATATTCCCGGTATGTCACGGCTTACCCACACCTCTAGCGATGGAGAAGAGTCAGTGATGGCACGTTTTCTATGCTCGGTAGAAATCCCTAAGCAGGATATTAGGGAGGTAGATGTGGTGCGTGAGTTTGAGGATGTATTTCAGCAGATACCTGGACCTCCACCCCGACGGGTAGTAGAATTTCGCATTGACCTAGTGCCGGGAACTGCACCGATTTCTAAGGCGGCATACAGAATGGCACCTAAGGAGCTGGTGGAGATGAAAAAGCAGCTGGAAGAGATGCTTCAGAAAGGGTTCATTCGTTCAAGTAACTCCCCGTGGGAAGCACCTACGATCTTTGTCTCCAAGAAAGATGGTACTCTCCGCATGTGCATAGATTATAGAGAACTGAACAAGGTGACTATCAAGAACAAGTATCCGGTACCTAGAATTGATGACTTGTTTGATCAGTTGAAGGGGGCAGCCATTTTCTCTCAGTTTGATCTCAGAACGGGTTGCCATCAGATAGGTGTGTCAGAGGAAAGTATACCGCTTACTGCTTTTCGAACCCGGTATGTGTTGTACGAATTTCTTGTAATGCCTTTTGGTTTAACCAATGCTCCTGTCTATTTCATGGACTTGACGAACAGAATTTTTCAACCGTATCTAGATAAGTTTGTGATTATCTTCATAGATGATATCCTAGTGTATTCTAAGAATGAGGAGGAACACAGAGAACACTTGAAAGTCGTGTTGTAGACTTTGAGGGAAGTTATACGCTAAGTTCAATAAGTGTCACTTTTGGGAGAAAGAAGTTCAATTTTGGGGTCATGTTGTATCCAATCAAGGGATAGCGGTAGATCCTGAGAAAGTTGTTGCGGTCAAAGAATGGAAGCAGCCTACGAACCCTACAGAGGTGAGAAGTTTTTTAGGACTAGCCAGTTATTATAGGAGATTTATAGAGAAGATTTCCACTATTGCAGTACCCATGACCAAGTTGACCCGCAAGAATGTGAAGTTTGTATGGACAGATGATTATGAGAGAGCTTTCCAGGAGTTAAAGCGGCGGTTGACTACAGCACCAGTGTTAACTATACCACTGCAAGGGGAAAAGTTAGTGGTGTTTACCGATGCAAGTGGAACGGGGTTGGGATGTGTGTTGATGCAATATCAGAAGGTTGTATCTTATGCTTCTCGACAATTAAAACCTCATGAGAGACGATACCCTACTCATGACTTAGAGTTGGCAGCAGTTGTTTTTGCGTTGAAAGTGTGGCGACACTACTTGTTTGGGGAGCACTTTGAGTTGTATACAGATCACAAGAGCCTCAAATATCTCTTTTCTCAAAAAGAATTGAACATGAGGCAACAGAGGTGGGTTGAATTCGTCAGTAGTTATGATTTCGAGATTCTTTATCACCCGGGGAAAGTAAATGTGGTCGCAGATACACTTAGTCGACAACATGGGATTATAGCTTCTATGATGATTCAGGAATGGAAGTCCTTAAAGTTAATTTTGACGCATGATGTTCAACCAATAGAGTGTGCTGAGAAGGCATACATTGGTAGTTTGACCGTGCAGCCGACGTTACTGGGTAAAGTTCGTCAGATGCAGAATTTAGATGACCTTGTAGTGGATTTGATCGATGATTGTCCTACTGATTGGTCTGTGGACTCAGATGGGGGATTGCGATTTAAGGGCTGGTTGGTCCCGATATACCATTCACCCTGGTGGGACTAAGATGTATCATGACCTGAAGAGGACATTTTGGTGGGAAGGTATGAAGAAAGATGTAGGAGAGTATGTTTCTCGATGTTATGTGTGCCAACAGGTTAAGGCAGAACACCAACGACCGTTTGGACTTTTGTAGCCTCTTGAGATTCCTACTTGGAAATGGGAGTGCATTTCTATGGACTTCGTGAATGGATTGTCGTGGTCTAAGTGAGGCAATGAATCTATTTGGGTGATAGTGGATCGACTCACCAAGTCTGCTCATTTTATTCCTATCAGTGTTCACCGAACTGCGGATAAACTGGCTGGGTTGTATATTCGGGAGGTAGTGCGACTTCATGGCGCACCAGTTTCTATAGTTTCGGATCATGATCCGTTGTTTGTAGCAGAGTTTTGGGAGAGTTTTCAGCATGCTTTGGGTGCTAGGTTAGACTTGAGTATGGCTTACCATCCTCAGACAGATGGGCAAACTGAGCAGGTAAATCAGATCTTGGAGGATATGTTGAGAGCTTGTGTTCTCGATCTTGGCGGTAGTTAGGAAGAACACTTACCATTGGTGGAGTTTGCTTATAATAATAACTATCACTCTAGTATCGGGATGGCACCTTTTGAGGCTTTGTATGGGAGGCCATGTCGATCGCCTGCATTTGGATAGAGGTAGGAGATGCGCCGTTGTTGGGGCCAGAGTTAGTGAGTGAGACCACGGAGAAGGTAAACATTATTCAAGAACGTATTAAGACTGCACAAAGCCGTCAGAAGAGTTACGCTGATAGAAAACGTAAGGGGGTTTAGTTGAATGTTGGAGATTTCGTGTTTTTGAAGGTCTCGCCGATGAAGGGTATCATGCGATTCGGAAAGAAGGGAAAGTTGGCACCTAGATTTGTGGGACCATATGAGATCACTGAGAGGATTAGTAATGTGGCTTACAAATTAGCTCTACCACTTGCTTTATCTATGATTCACAATGTGTTCCATGTATCTTTATTGCGGAAGTGTGTACAAGACCCTTCCCAAATAGTATCACCAGAAGTGTTGGAGATTAGTGACGATCTAACGTATGTGGTGTGACCAGTTACTATTCTAGACCGAGATGTAAAGTAGTTACGGTGCAAGACAGTGAACTTGGTGAAAGTGTATTGGAGTGAAGATGAGAACGATATTACCTAGGAGTTAGAAGAGAAAGTTCGGTGTATGCACCAAGAACTTTTTGTTTAGTACTCTTTTCTATCGAATCTCGGGACGAGATTCTTTTGAGGTGTGTATATTGTAACGACCCTAATTTTCTTAAGTCATTATTTTATTATTATTATGGTTATTATTATCTTATTTTATTGTTGGCTTTATTAATTGGGTGGTTACATGAGATTTAATGTGATATTTAATGGATTTAATGTTGTAATATTAATTGGATGGTTACATGAGATTTAATGTGATATTTAATGGATTTAATGTTGTAATTATTAATTGGGTGGTTACATAAGGTTTAATATGATATCTAATGCAACAAAGAAGTATTCAACTAGGTTATTATATATATAATAAGGTTTAGGAGATCAAAAGAAAAGGGAGCGACCAATTTGTGTGTGTGTGTGAGAGAGAGAGAGAGAGAGAGAGAAATCAAAGAAGACAAAGAGAGGGAGGACGGCAAGGAAGAAAGAGGAAAGGAAAGATTAAAGTTTCGCTTTGGTGGTTTTGTTAGTGTTTCAAATATTTCTTGGATCTTCAAAAAAAATATAGTGAGTACAAAACCCACCTCCCTTGATTTATGTTTAATTCATTGTTTTTATCTATTTGATATTAGTTTGATTTGTATTTATATAAAGATGATAGATTGATTTTAATTATTTTGATTAATTGTGTATGCAAGGCTTATGGTTTTTATATGAATTTATTTTATGGGTGTAATCACACGCATGGTTATATGAAATTAAAATAAATTAGAAACCCATAGATAAATTCCTTATACTCCACCATGACTCAATGGATTGTTGTTTTATTTGAGTGATGGGAGAAAGAGTGTATAAAAAAGTGAGGATTATGAGAGTTGTTTAATGCCTTATGCCCGGCATTGTCATATTTGTCTCATGATGTTGATGAGATGTTATTTATATTGTTGCCTCGTTCTCATGAGTAGACGAGTGCTTTGATTTACGCGCGTACGTATATGCTAACCATCCGGGGAGCGTGAGTCAAACTCGGGACGATATCCCCGTGCAAGTTTGGCTTCAGAGCGGTGTTAGGTATACGGGAGGCACATGGGATATATGTGTAGGCTGGAAGTGGATGCCGAAGTGTTGGAGTTAAGGAATAAAGAATTTAATTATGAATTTATTTGTATAGTGTGAATGGTATTGATTTGTACATGATAAAAAAATAGTAAACGATCTTGATAAATTATGAGATTTGAGCAGAGGCATGCATACGTGATTTTAGACAACTTTTGTGTTGTGGCTTTTTATTAAAAAGATCGATTAGAACTTATAATCAGATGACCTTGGTTATTGTCGGTTTGATTCATTTTAGTAATGCAGATTTTATAGGCTGTTTTAACCCACGAAATGAGCTCATTTTTATTGGTTTCACGTAAACTGAAGTAAAACATTATTCTGCACACTTTTCATGTTTTGAACGTTTCCGAAAGAAAAATCATCTTAGGGAAGTTTTTGTTCATCTTCAGCTTCAGATTTTTCGATTGAATTCCATCTAGGTTTTTCTATCAAGTTTGTCTCTCAACCTGTTCAGTTTCTGTTAAATTTGTTTGTGTTGTCTTTTTGGAAATTTAATTCTGTACAACTTTTGTTCTTTGAGTTTTGGTCAATTCGAATTATTTAAGCATGAAATGGTGCATTTTTATACTTCTTTAGCAAATTACTTATGATTAAATTATACTAACTTTGTTTTGCTGGATGGTGGGTCTTACTAACTTTTTATGCAGGGCTGACCCACCATATTTTTAATTCTATTTTGTTTATTTATAATCAATTTATATTTAGTTGTGTACGGGCAAGAAACTAATGCCACCGTATCTCGGGAAACTACACATTCGTCTCAGTGCGGTTGGAACTACTTGTCTTGTCCCGTAACAAGAATTAAATATATTTTTGTTTGTGTTTGATGGACATGTGGGTGTCAATTCTTGTACTCATACCAGTATACCTGTATACTGACCCGTTTTGTCTCTTGGCAACTCGGGTGCGTTCTGTTTGGGCGCAGCCGAGCTTCCTTTGCAGGATTAGTTGAGGTTACGGTGGTGACGTGGAATTACTTTAGTTGTTGGACTTGTCATTTGGATTTCTTTTGTTTTCTTGAGCTTAGGGTTGATAATAGTTTATGTATTTATTATTTGTTTTTATGACTTTAGTATTGGAATAATTTGGCATGGTTTGTAACCGTACTTTATTTAAGTTGTTTGGACTATTTATTGTTACCTTGATGTTGAGGTATTGGTTAGTTATGAATTTGTGGCGGATGGTTTGGTTTGCGTTTAGTAGTTTTTGTTTCACCTCTAGGATTTGGATGATGGAATATTGATTGGGGTTTAGTCGTAATTTAATATTTAATTGTCCGAATTTTGGGCCGTGACAATGAATGCAAAAGCTTTGTGTAGCCAAACTCTTATAATTGATAAAAGATTGGATTTGGGGCCAATTGGCAGACAATATTCAATTCATGAATATACCAAAACAAACGACATGGCCACTGCTGCCATTATTACCTTGAAGTGCATAATCATACATCCAATACTAGCTTGTCCAAAAAAATAAGATTTTCTCTCTGTACATAATACTAATTTTTCTTCTTCGGTGGATACAATCGTTCCTACAGACGGCGCCAATTATACGGACGTAAAAAAATACTGTATTTTGGTGATAAAGAAATCCAGCGAAGAAGATGATCAGTAACACCTCACAATCATTATCTGCAAGACAAAACACCTTCAGCCATAGCCGGGGGCTCTCCGACGCCCAAGTCAGTCCTCCAATATTATCAAAATATTTTAATAGACTATTTCTTAGAGAGAAATTGCGTACCTTAACCCATAAGAGTGTTGTCTATTTATAATACCCAGTGACTTACTTAGCAAATAGTTCAAATGCTCCAAAAGTCCTATCCTAAACAATCTTCGGTTGTTCAGGATTTCTATATCAATAAGATTTCATATCCTGATGAGTTTTGCACAATATAAAACACTAACGCAATATTTGATAATTGTCATATACATGATAATTTAGAATTACGCCACGTGTCAATGTCGGGACCCATATAATTCTTGTAGTTATTTTTATTCCCTCTCAGTTACCATTGATACAAATTTATTCTGATTAAATGACTATCGATATCTTATAAACGTGATTTTTTGCATAGATGAAATATTCAAAAAAAAAATTAGATTATCGATGTGGATTCCGTAACAACATGCTCTAACTTGATTTCGGACTGAAGATAAGTTTGACCCAATGAATTAAGTTAGGAAACTTTCTATTAAGTGTATGATAATTACTGAAATCTCCCTTCTGTTTTTAAAAGGGTAAATCACACTATGTCTCTTTTATATTAAGGTATTATTTGGTTTTTGATTAAGGGGAGGTTTATCGCCAGTCTAGTGTGTAGATTGTAGCATATTATTAGACCTATAAAGCTCATCACAGATTTTATTTCGATAATCCAAACCGTTCAATATATAGAGTTTGTTGAATATTTCATGCCTATAAAATATCACATTGATTGGATATCAGTAGCCCTTTGATCGGAACACATTTTTGTCGATAGTAAATATGATTTTAAAAATAAATTGTTAACAAAAATGTATTCCAATCAAGGGGCTATCGATATCTGCTCATGAAATAGTCAATAAACTCTACACATTGAACAATTCAAAATATCGAAACGGAACACTTGATGGGCCCTACGGCCTAACAGTACACTTCAGTCCATCAGTCCATACAGTGGACTGGAGAAAAGTCTCTCCCTTTGATTAATATAGTTCAAAAATCATTATAAATGATCACAATTTTTTAAAATTGTTTACACATATTTTCATAAAAAATCAAAAAAATTAATTAAAATAATCACTTATCAAAAGAGCCTTTAATCATTTTTTTACTTTGGCTTTTTAAGTTTTTTATTTTTTATTTTGACCTTTTATATTTTAAATTTTTTATAATTTATTATTGTGGTAAAAATTTAATCATAAGTAATAAGGGATTGTTTGAGGTGTTCTAAATAAGTGCACTTTTTATCTTTTTGGACTAAAAAATTGAGGAAGAAAATATGGATGTTTGGGTTAACTTTTTGACTTTTTATGAAAAAATGTGCAATAAAAAATTGTAAAAATTGATTTATAGGGAAAAATTAGGATTGGGAGTTGTGCAGCCGTAATTGTTGACTTTTGGTGAATAGTATTAACTTTTTAACTTTTTGACTTTTTTATAATATCCCAAACTTGGCCTAAATGTGTCATATGTTTTATACATGATCTAATTTTCAGTAAATTTTTAACAAAATAATAACAAAAATAATTGATTGTAATAAAATAATACCTTGAAAGGATTAATTATTGAGTTTCAAGTAGGGCAATGGGAATCCTACCATGTGTATACCCATGAAGATCCAATTCAAATATATGAATTTTCTCCACTTTTTTTTTATCCATCGGGTTAATTAAATGGTTTTTTTTAAAGTACCCATAGGATATGGGTCGGGAATGGGCACCCGCCCATTTCCCCATATCTGTGTTTAGGGTTCTCATTCTCAATCTCAGTCTTCTCATTCTAATTCTCACATACACCATTCGATTCTCTGTCTACCAAATCCTTTCCTCTCTCCCCGATCTCGATCTCTCTGTAAGAATCATTGCCTACGCCTTCATGTTTCTTCTTCCATCACCAATTTTCTTGGAGAACAAATCCACGAATTGAATTTGTTCAAGGGTTCATTCTTGTCAGCGAAGGCAACGATCTAGCGGCGGCGATCTCCATCGGTGTTACCACGGTGGTTCTCCGGCGTGGTGAGTTTCTCTATCTCGTTCTCTCTTTCTCTCTCGTTCTCTGCTGTATCAGAAGTGCTCACCAGTTCAAAATGTTCTGTAGTATACATATAACATTTTGTATACAACTCAATTATGTACTTCAATTATAACAGTATGATAGAGAAATCAACCTAAGATTAAACAGCAGAACACAACAAAATTTGAAAATGAACTTATTTACGCTACTATATATGTAACTGTAGACATCTATATAGTGGGCGTTTGGAAAGTGGGTTTTTATGTATGTTTTTTTTTTGGGTTGTAGGATATTATTGGATAAAAAAATTTTGGTGTTTGGGAAGGTAGTTGAGTTTTTGTGTGGGGTTTTTTTTTGTGGTTGGACGTGATGTTTGTGAGAGAAAAAGTGAAATAATTATGGAGTTGGATGGTATATTTTGTTTGGATTTGTTTTTTTTTTTTATTTTGTAAAAATTTTGTTTTTAGTGGAAAAAATTTAAAAAAACCCAAAACTAAATCTTGCCAAACACTGCCATAGTATATATTTATATGAAATATGATTTTTTTTTCTTATTAATGATTGTTTTTCTTATATGGGTTTGATTTGAAGACGATGATGATTAGCTTCTTTTTGAAATTTTTGCTTCTCTGTTAAAGGAGTTGTATGATTGAGTTGTTTGATGATGGATAGGCTTGCTTGTTTGGTTGTGATCTATGACGCATGGATACTTCGAAAAACATGCCGTAGTCGTACCGGGTACTTACCGGCGTACCATATCTCGTATGGTACTTCTACATACGTACCGGGTACACAAAACACGTATCCAAATTTTTTCTTCTTAATTTTTGACGTACCTAGACGTACCTAGTACATATCCAAGCCGTACCATACCTCAGTTGAAACAATTTTTTCCTTCTACTACAGAGAGAAAACTCATTTTACTAAATTTCTTTTTTAGTTTTTATTTTATGTTTAACATGATTTTAAAATTAAACTATAGTTTGTAAGTTATTTAATATATTGATATTTAATTTTGATTTATACTTTTCCTTTTGGTATTAAATGTTAATTATAGGTTAGACCTTAACAAATTAAACCATTTAATTAATTTTTGCATTACTCTAAATTAAAAATAAATATTTTTTTACTAGCGTACCAAGTCGTACCTGTACCCTAACCCTATTTTTTTTTGAATTTTACCGTATTGATGTACCCGTATCGTACCAGTACCAGTACTCGTACCCGTACTTGTGCTTCATAGGTTGTGATGAATATGATGATGGCCTCTAATTCAAGTTGTATTTGATTAAGGCTTGGTTTGGCATGTCCTAAATAATACAAAAAGTCAAAAAGTCACTATCCAATTTAAGTCACATCATCTTATTTAAATCACATTACCTCTCTAACACATCACATCAAACCCAACCCAAACCCAACCCATATAAGCGAATAAGTCAAAAAGTGCACTTTTTTAAAACATCCCAAACCAATCCTAAATTCATTCAAGTTCATATTTAATGCTTCACTTTAAATGTAAATGATATGGAGTATTTACCTATATGATGTGTATTTGATTTTGTTGTTAAGTAAAAAAAAATTAAATTAAATGTATATTTATCTTTAGTTGTGAACCTTTTAAAAAAAAAAAGAGGTCAACTTGGGTTGGGGAAAATCCAAACCCATTAGGGGATGGGGAGGGTATTACCCATGGAGGATGGGCAATGGGGAAAAATAATTATAGGGGAATGGGGATGGGGAACTAATAACCACCCCCATTGCCCTCCATTGCCATCCTTAGTTTCAAAGTTTAAGATTTATTTATTTAACATAAATTATCGCATCACTTATATACTATTTTATACGTTGTTTAAAAAATATATATATATTTAATAAACGAACCTTAAACCTCCCCTTATTGTAAATCTCATTCATAAATAAATTGTTAAGATAAAAATAAATAAATAAACAAATCGTTGGTTATTTTATGACCCAACAATAGGTTGGGCTGGGCCAGTTTTGGTGTCACGCGACCAATACATGTAAAGGTAAGGAAGAGTGAGGAGCATTGATTAAAGCCCAAACCATAAACACATCACAGCGCCGTCGCCTGCAAATCGTAGAAGAGCAAGGTCTGAATTCGCACACCGAATCGCAGCTAGCATCAATGGCTCCCAAGCCGAAAGAGAAGCCGAAACCCTCGCAATCGCAAGCATCAAAGCCTGCAATCGCCGTTGAAGATCTCTTCACCACTCTCAATCGGCACATCCAACGGTCGGAGTACGAGCAAGCCGTCAAAGTCGCAGATCAAGGTCATTATTCATGTTTGTATGATTGTAAGTTCATTTTTTGTGAGTTTTTTTTTGAAATTTGGATCGAATCTGTGTTTTTTTTTTTTTTTTTTGCAGTTCTGTCAATTGTCTCTAACGATGAGGACGCGATTCGTTGCAAAATCGTGGCTTTAATCAAGGCTGATAGCATCAATGAAGCTCTTTCGACTATTGAGTCTTCTCGAAGGCTTGCGATTGATTTCAGTTTCTTCAAGGTAAAAAATACAAGTTTTGTTCACTGATTCATGGAGTGTAAAGCAATTTGAAGAATTTATGTTGATGTATTATTGGCATTAGCATTTCTTTGTTATGCGCATGCTAGGCAATTAGGTATTAAACTGATGTGGTTTAACAAATGTATGTTGGTTGCCTCATCTATTTTGAGCTCCTATTAGTATTCAGGATCGAAATAATCCCATTTGGTAGAGCAGGTTTAGCAAAACTCTGCTTCATTGGATGAGTTTTTACTAAACATACTGTATTGTTTTTCTTCCTAAAAAATTTTTTGCAAGTATTTTTTTTCTTTTTTCCCCTGTATTATGAAGAATCCAGTCTCAATAATACAACTAAGTTAACCATGCAATATGATTTTTGGAACACTTTGTATACAAATTGGCACCTATAAGGTAATTAGCTGCAATTTTTCATTATGCTTATATATATGCAATTGTCATTACTTTGTGCATTTTATTTTGGCTTAGTATTCTTTGATAGACTTTATAAGAGAGCTTAATTTTGTGGATGGGTTTTAGTTTTCTGTTGTATACTTCCTGTGTACAGAGTTTGTTTCCTTTTTTGGCGCATTTAGTTTTTTTAAGTACTTTAGTGATTTAGTGATTTTTACCTATCCAAAAAAAGAAAAGAAAAAGAAATGTGCTTATTGTCAAAGGATTGCATTTTTGCTCTCTTTCTACACAAGAGACACTATATGTAAAAAATTATGGATATTATGTTATTGTCTTCATAGAGTAAAACTTTGTTGAGTTTTAGGACAGGTTGTATGTTGTCGCTGAAGTTATTGGCCTTTTTTGGACAGAAGTGCTATAACTATTGAATCGGTAATTGGCATCATTACTGACATAATTGTGAGAAAATAGGTGCAAAGTCATTGTTGGAACTTGGAGGTGAAAAATTTCCAGCAAAAAAAAAAAACATTTGGTTACTATATCATGTGTTAACAGATGTTTCAAACGATTCATGCATTTTAGAATTTTTTTTTTCTTTTAATTAAATGTGAATGTTTATTTTCCTTATGGTTTATCTGTATAAATTGTTCTATAACAAGCACTAGTAATCTCTTAATATATATGTTTGAACTTTTGTTCTTTCAAAATAGGCATACTGCTTCTACAGACAAAATAAGTTAAATGAAGCTTTAGCATCATTGGAAGGCCAAGAGGGAAGTTCTGCAGCTATGTTGTTACAATCTCAGATTCTATTTCGTTTGGGAAAATTGGATGCATCTTTGGATATTTATCAAAAGCTTCAGAAATCCAAGATAGAGTCATTGGAGATAAATCTTATTGCTGGTTTGCTTTCTGCTGGGAGGGCTTCCGAAGTGCAAGGAGTGATGGAGGCTCTCAGAGTAAAAGCAACTAGCGGCTTTGAGTTGGCGTACAACACTGCTTGTTCATTAATTGAAAGGAAGAAGTATTCAGATGCAGAGCAACTCCTACTGTCAGCTCGAAGGTGAGCCACAATGTTGTGTATGAGAATTGATTAGAACTAACTATTTGCTTTCTAATTACTATAAATGATACTCTAAACGCCATTATTCTGATTTACTGTGTTACTTCTGCTGCTGCTACTGTTGCCATTGCTATTTGTTTTTTAGACTTAGAAGTTCACTACTTTGTTACTATTAAGTATACACTACGTAGATTTGTTGTTTTGATGGAACTATTTAGAAGAGTTGTGAGCACATAAATTTAATATCTAGGTATGCAAAATAGTGTTGCTTGGAAACTGCTTGTTGTGTAAATGAAATTGCTTTCTCTTCCTGGTCATCTTGTTGGTACTTTCTCATTTATGTTTGGTTCCCTGACTCTTGCGAGCAGTCTCTGCATGGTACCGACGACTAATAACGGAATGGATATGTCTTTAGGACCCTGTCTATCATGCACAACTACCTATAAAGTGTTGCCGACCATAACTCCTCGTAATGAATTTTCTTTGGCAGGAACACAACTACATATAAAGTGTTGCCGACCATAACTCCTCGTAATGAATTTTCTTTGGCACGAACAGATATGCATCATATAACCTAATAGATGGCTTTTAGGGCATCATTGTCCTGTACTTTGAATTGTAAAAACTTGCTTCCAATTTCTAATGCAGGGTTAACATAAAAGAGCTGGTTATCACCCTCTTTGTGTGGTAAAATCATGTTTTTTGTTGAGAAAGTTTACATTTTTTCAGATGTGTGGAAAATAACCATGGTTGTTGTTTTAAAGTAGAAAAGACTCTTGCCAGAGTATTGCGTAGTATCCTTCCAAATTGACATCATGTTCTTTCTACCCGTTGTTTAAGACTGATATTTGATGAAGATTCAGTGAACTGGTAATTAGTAGAGGCACTATTCTTACCAATATTTAGGAACGTCCTGTAATAATGAATATTTATTCACTTTAAATCTGAAGGTTCAAAATAACGAAGCGAATAGTAGTTTGAATTTTCACAATGATGGCAAGTTATTTGATTTCGTCAAAATAACATCTTACCAAGTTGGGTAGATTTCATTGCTCGTTTTGGCCAGTTATGCAATATTTTCTCTCGTTTAACTTCCTACTGTGTTACTACGTCACTTCTTAAACAACATAAATCTCCCCACATATTTGAAGAAGATAAACTTATATTCTTTTCTTTTCTTTGATTTTTTTTTTTTATTTGATTTTTTATATTTTTTATATATTTTTTTGGACAGAATTGGTCAAGAAACGCTAATGGAAGATAATTTGGCTGATGATGACATAGAGGTCGAATTGGCTCCCATAACTGTACAGTTGGCACATGTTCAACAGGTATGATATTGGCATTACATACATGTTTGTCTCTTCTTTTTCAAATGCTCATTTGTCATTTTATCCAAATTGGCTTATTTTTTCAGCTCCTCGGACACACACAAGAAGCCATTGAAGCTTACGCAGACATTATAAAGCGAAATCTGGCAGATGAATCATCACTTGCAGTGGCATCAAACAACCTCGTATCATTGAAGGGTCCAAAAGACGTCTCTGATAGCCTAAGGAAACTTGATCGATTAATAGAAAAAGGCAGTGGGCCACAGATTTTCCAGCTTGCTCGTGGACTTGACCTAAAGCTTTCACCCAAACAAAGGGAAGCAATATATGCCAATCGGGCACTTCTGCTTCTTCACTCTAATCGGATTGATCAGGTCTTAAATTTCTCTCTTACCTTCTTCTAAACCCCTTCCCCAACACTGTTAGGAATCCGTGACACTTAATCAGGATTGGTGAAACTCGAAACACAGAAACAGACAAACGCACAAGAAGGATAAATGACATGCACACGCGAAGAACACAAGGTTTATGTGGTTTGCCCCAAGCTAGATCAATGTCCATGACTACTACGGTTTTCACTATAAATACATAGAAATAGAGCAATATGTCCAGTTGGATCCACGGTCGAGTGGTTAGTGTCCACTACTTATTAGGATCAACACTACCCCAACAAATCCTCTACGCAACTGTCTCCTTTTCTCCCTTGTTTGTTTTAGTTTTATTTGAATTATTATTCAAATTGAGGGTATATTTGCAGGCTCGAGAACTTGTTGCTGCACTGCCAGACATGTTTCCTGATAGTGTGATGCCGGTACTGCTTCAAGCTTCAGTTTTGGTGAGAGAGAACAAGGCTGGCCGAGCCGAAGAAATACTAGGCCAATTTTCAGAGAAGTTCCCCGACAAGTCGAAGGTCGTTCTTCTTGCAAGGGCTCAAGTTGCTGCTGCTGGTGGCCACCCTCAAGTTGCAGCCGAGTCCCTCTCAAAGATACCTGACATTCAACACATGCCAGCCACTGTCGCCACCCTCATATCTCTCAAAGAACGTGCAGGAGATATCGACGGTGCAATTGCTGTGTTTGATTCTGCGATCCAATGGTGGTCAAACGCCATGGCTGAAGACAACAAGCTCAATGTCATTATGCAAGAGGCAGCATCATTTAAGCTCAAGCACGGTCGGAAGGAGGAGGCTGCCCGGTTATACGAAGAGCTCGTCAAAAGCCATGGAAGTATTGAGGCTTTGGTTGGACTAATTAAGACCACTGCTCATTCAGATATTGATAAAGCGGAAGCTTATGAGAAGCAGTTGAAGCCGTTACCTGGTTTGAAGTCCGTTGATGTCGATAGTTTGGAGAAGACTTCCGGTGCAAAGCATGTTGAAAGCATGCTTCATGTTACCGAGCAATTTGAAGCGAAGGGTAAGGAAAAAGCGAAGAAGAAGAGGAAGAGAAAGCCAAAGTATCCAAAAGGGTTCAACCCTGCAAACCCAGGTCCTCCACCAGATCCAGAACGGTGGCTACCTAAGAGGGAGAGGTCGAGTTACAGGCCAAAGAGAAAGGATAAGAGAGCGGCTCAGGTGAGAGGTTCGCAGGGTGCGGTGGGGAAAGAGGCCGTCAATGCTAATGCAAAATCAAACCAAATAACCAACGCGAAGGCAGCCTCTTCGCAGAATGCAGTTGCAGAGCAATCCAAGCCTTCTTCCAAGTCGTCTAGGAAGAAGTCAAGGAATTAACCGAGGAATAGAACAATATTGTTTGTTTTGCTTTTTTGTTTTTTAGTTTTTGAGGAGAATAACATTTTGTTTTTGATGTCATTAGGGACTAAAATTTCGGTGATTTTGTCATTTGCCTTCACGTTGTCTTGAGCATATACAAAACCTTCAGACCTGGCCATATGATGCACCAAAACTACAATTTTTTACCAAAATTGAGTGATTTGTAATTTTATTTCTCAAATATTTGTGGTTTTTAGCTTATTTACCAAACTTGGGTAGTTTGTGAATGTCAGAGTTTGAGAAACTTAGGAGACGGTGTGCGGGAAATAAGATTCCAAATTTTTGTAATAATTTTGAGTTTCTTTGCCTTTTAACCTTTTGATTTTGTATATCAACATGTGGAAATGGAAATTTGATCAGTGACAGAACTCAGTAGGTCTTATCAGTTTTGATGAACCAAGCTTTTCCCTTTTCCTTTTTTTTTTTTCAAATGTTCTGTTGAATATGCTATGCATTTCATTTTATGCTATGGGGTGAGACTTTACTATTAAGGTTTTTTTTTAAACTATATAAGATTGATGACATTTCCAACATCATCTTAACTGTGGAATTGTTGGGCTTTGCATAATCAATTAACAATACATTTTCCTAAAAAGAAAATACTATAAACACAAAATACAACACCAAACTAATATTATTATTATTATTATTTTACACGAGTGTTTGGAGTTTTATTTTGGCTAATTTTTAGGGTGAATTACACTAGTAGTCTCTATAATTTGGAACTTGTGTCATTTTGGTCAATGACTTTTCAATTATGACATATTTGATCTTGAATTTTGAATCTTGTTTTAAATAAGGACAATTAATGATATTATTAGATTTTTCAAAGTTAAAATCGTCAATTTGATAAAATATAAACTAATTTGACAAAAATAAATGTCAAACATATATTTTTGAATTTTTAAAAATCATTTCTACCCACTAAAAATAAAATTATGTAAAATTGATAAATCTTTTAGACATTTATTTATTTATTTTTACCAAATTAATTTTTATTATGTGTTTGGATGATGATCATGTAAAATTAATTTTTAAAAATTAATCATGTAATTTTTATTATTTTTTTATCAATTTCACATAATTTTATCATTGGTGGATAAAAATAATTTTTAAAAAATTAAAAATATTTTTTTGACATTTATTTTTGTCAAATTAATTTATATTTTATTAAATTGACGATTTTACCCTTGAAATTAAACAATGATATTTTCAATTATCCTTATTTGGAACAAGATTCAAAATTCATGGTCAAATGTGTCACAATTGAAAAGTCAGGGATCAAAGTGATACGAGTCCCAAACTATAGGGATTGTTAGTGTAATTTGCCCTAATTTCTATTATAGGTAATCTATTCATCTCATATATATCAAGTAATTATTGAAGGAAAATGTCTGAGGATAGTGAGAAAGTAAAGAATGTAACATTTACAGCGGGTTTTTTTTTTTTCCAAAAAATAAAACTATAAAAAAATAATCATCGTTTGAGACTCTAATAGATTAAATGGACCGTAAAAGTAAAAGTAAAAATAAATATAAATATTTAAAAAAAATCACTAAAAAAACGTTTAAAAAAAACAAAATTTTAAACTTTTTTAATTTTTATTTTTTTAAATCTTATAAATTAGATTGATTTGAAAAGTAATTTTTTTAATATAACTTTTTTTAGAAAAACAAGTTATTGATGAGCTGGGAGAGCCGAGGTTGGTGCTGGTTGAAGTTGGCCTGTTGAACAGTTGAGCGGCCTTCAAATAAATATAAGTAAAGTATGTATGGTTTTAATTTTTTGAATTTAATTTTTTTTTTAAATTGAATTTTTAATTTTTCATATTTTTTTTTGTTAGTAGTGAATATTTTTAAAATTTTGAGTAATCTTTTTACTATTTTAAATATATTTTACTTAGATACATCTAAATAATAAAATATTTGTGAAAAAATATTTTAAAAAATTAATAAATAAATAAAACTATGAACAATATACTGAATTTTCTTTTCTTTTTTTTTTCTTTTTATATTTTTGATATTTAGTGCATTTTTTAAAAAAAATTTACAAATATTATATTTTGTAAGTGTATTTATGTTAGGCGTATTTAAAAATTAAAAAAATTACTTAAAATATTTTTAAAAATCAGTAAGAATAATAAAAAAGTACAAAAAATAAAAAGATAAAATTTTCTAAAAATAAATTCTGAAAATAAAAACCAAATTGATTTAGACTATGTTTGGAAAGTTGGGTTTGAGGTTTTTTGGGCTAAAATAGTCACAAAAAATAAAATTGGTTTTTTGGTATAATAAGACAAAATATCGCATCCAACCCATAATCATTGCATTCTTTCTCTAAAAAAAAATCTAAAAAATTCAAAAAAAATTAAAAGTCCTTCCTGAACTAAGTTTTTTATCCCCGACCTAAAATAATAAAAAAAAAGGGGATAAATTACACTGACACCCCATGAGATTTATATTTATTACAATTTCTCCCCTCACCTTTTGGAAATTACATCTCCCCCATGAGATTTAAAATTTCATTACAAATTCCCCACTCAGCAATTTAATTTTTTTAAATACCAAATTTGCCCTCATTGGGTAAATTACATTGAGACCCCTCACATTTTAGAAATTACAATCTCCTCCCTAATGTTTAAAGTAACATTACCAATTGCCCCCTCGGTTAGTATTAGTTGGAAAAAAAATTAATTGAAAAAAAAAAATTTATTAGTAAAATTTTTAAATTTTTGTTTAAAAACCAACGTAAACTCATTTTTGGAATTTACGTTTTTTTCTCAAATTTACAAATTGAGACAACCATTTATAAACCAAAAAAATTATTAAACAAATTTTTATGACAGTTTTAAAAAAATTTATAAATATAAATTGAAAACTGAAAACGAAATGGTTATCAAACAGACCTTTTATAGATGGTAAAAATGTCAAAAAATTAAAAAATAATTAAATAAGTTACCAACGTAAGAAATGATTTATCAAAAGATTCTTAGTCTATGTATGGTTTGATTTTTAGAAAAAAAAAAATTAAATTAAAAATTAATTTGGTTAAAAAACAAAAAATAAAAAATAATTATCATTTAATGGTAAAAAATAATTATCATTTTAACTTTTAGACAGATTATAAACATACGTATGACTGTTTCAATTTAATTTGTAAAAAATTATTTCTAACCATTTGAAATATAAAAATTATATAAAAATGATAATTATTTTTTATTTTTTATTTCTTAACCAAATTAATTTTTAATTTTTAAAAATTTTTTCTAAAAATCAAACAATACATAGCCTGAGAATCTTTTGATAAGTCATTTTTTACATTGGTAACTTATTTAATTATTTGTTAATTTTACAACATTTTTACCATCAAGTCCGTTTGGTAACCATTTCGTTTTTAGTTTTCAATTTATATTTACAAAAATTTTAAAAACTGTCATAAAAACTTGTTTGATAATATTTTTGGTTTATAAATGGTTGTCTCAGTTCGTAAATTTGAGGAAAAAACGTAAATTAAAAAAATGAGTTTACGTTGTTTTTAAACAAAAATTTAAAAACTTTACTAACAAAAATTTTTTTCAATTAATTTTTTTTTCAATTAATTTTTTTCCCAATTAATTTTTTTTCCCCAATGAATTGTTTTTCCAACTAATACTAACCGAGGGAGCAATTGGTAATGCAACTACTTAAACCTTAAGGAGGGGATTGTAATTTTTAAAATATGAGGGGTGTCAATGTAATTTACCCAATGAGGATAAAATTGGTATTTAAAAAAAATTAAATTATTGAAGAAGGAATTTGTAATAAAAATTTAAACCTCATAGAGAAGATTTAATTTTCAAAAGGTGCGGAAGGAACCAGGGGCGGAGGTATATGGGGGCAGGGGGGGTCACATGCCCCCTCCTGACTTTTTATTTTTATTTTTTCCCTATATACACAGCCCACTTTGACTGAAACATTTTTTTTGTGCGTAATACTAATACACACCCAAACAAACTGACACAAATCCAACCTAATTACTTTTCTTTTTCTTTTGTTTCATTTATAGAAAACGGCAGCAAGGGTTGTTTTTTTTTTTTTTTTTCTTCTTTATCTCTCTTTGCTACTTCATAATTTACCAACTCATAATTTATCAAATTAGAATCACACAAAACAGATTTGGAATCACACTAGAACTTTAATATCTTTTCTTCATTATTTACATGTAACTTTATTTATGATTTTTTATTTTTAAATAAAAATTATGAGTATCAATTTATAATTTGTTAAGTTTTGATTTGTAAATTTTTTTTATTTTTTATTATTTATGTTAAAATAAGAGATTTTGATATGCTAAAATTATGAATCTTAATTGGTGGTGATTTATATTAAAAGTAGGGATTTTGGTTTGTTGTTGTTTGTGCTGAAATTAGGGATTTGATTTGTGCTACAATTAAAAATATTAATTTTTAGTATTTGTTATTTAAATTAGGGACTTTCATTTGTTATAATATTAGTATATTAAAAATTTTATTTGTTGTGATTTGTGCTAAATTTAAATTTTTTGATTTGTATTAAAATTAGAGATTTTGATTTGTGGGGGGTTTGTGATTTTGATTATGAGTTTTTATTTTGATTTTTATTTTTTAAAACAGTCATGGAGAAATATTTTAAAAGAAAATCAAAGTTGGAATCATCTCTTCCTCAAGAAGAATATTATAATTATTCTTCCGCAAAACAAAGTCGCATAGATTTCAACTAAGTAGACTTTCCTGTAGATAGAGGACTACGGCCTGGATTATAAACTGTAATCAAGATTTCAAAAGATGAAAACTCGTCGAGGTCAATTATAAAAGTTTAAAATTAAAAACTTTTTGTAATGAATATTAATTTTTAATATTTAATATTAGCTCAAAAAATTATTATTATGTTATTGTTATTGATTGGGAAAGAAAAATTTTGAGATTATAATTAATAAATATCCCCTTACATTAAATTTATGACCCTGCCACTGGAAGAAATTATAATAAACATAAATCTTAGGAGTCTCAGTGTAATTCACCTAAAAAAATTCAAAACACTAAAGCCAAACCAACTTCTCAGTAGTATTCAAAGCCAAGCCAACCCTTTCATGAGCTGAGCTGTGCTTTATTCTAGCTAGGTAGCTAGCCTCCCTAGGTTGACTAATCGTAGACGCCAAGAAACTAACATGGCCTCTAGTTTGTCTAAACCGGATGACGATCATGTTTGGATTTTTCTGTTACTTTTTCTATTTTTATTTTTATGACTAAAATTGGAAATTTTCACAACAACACAAATAATTCATTTATCAAATTTGAATTTGCTCTTTGTACATGTCAATTGATTATTCAAACAGCTATTCGGATGACCAGTATAATATTTATCAATCACAGTTATAACTCTTGTTAATCGTGATTATCATTTTTATTGTTGCATGACCGATCGAACGATTGATATGTATAAATTTGAGCAATTTGAATAAGCTAGCATTTGATAGATAGGATATTGCTCTTTTCAAAATATGCCTGAAGCTATATGTTTGATTGTTGCATTATTAGAGTTATGTTTAGATATGATTTATAAGTTAAATTTTTTTTTTATTATTAAAAATGTACAAAAAAATAAAAATGTGACGTAATAGAAATAAGTTAATAAACAGCTTGTTTATAGTGTTACCAAATAAGTATTGGGATTGGAAGTTGAAAAAATATTTATGGCCTATTGGATTATTAATTCGGTGTTTGATTGCAAAATAATAAGGGAATTGAGAGTGGAGAATATATGAATCCACCGAATAGTCCAATCCATTATTTTACATAGTACTGAATTATTTTAATATTTGTACAAAAAATTAAGTAGAGAAAATTCTGAGTTAAGTAATATTATAGATAGTGTTGTATTAAAAAAATGATGCCACTCCGAATTTTTTTTTTCATCCCATAGTAAAAAATAATCATATTTTGTTCTGACAAAATATAAGAAATATCTCACTTTTTCTATTAAATTATTTATCTCCATTATTATTTCACGAATAACTTATACTTATAATCTTATCATATATCCAATCTTAGTCATTTTATTTAGGGTTGATTTAAAAAATTAGTTAAAAATTAATTTTTAAATTTTTTTTTTTTATAAAAAAAATGTGTAAAAAAGTAGAGAAATAATATGACGTAAAATAAATTAAAAGCAAAAAAATAACTTTTTATTATCTTTTTGAAAGAGACCTTAATCACACACCAAGAGACGAAGGAAAGAAGGGTTAGAGGGGGTCATGTGCCCCCCTAAGTTGTTGTTATTATTATTATTATTATTATCATCGTGTTGTAGTTGTCATATACAAAATATGTTTTTTTTCTTAACATATTTTTTGGTTAAGAGTTTATTATATTGTTTATAACAAGTAGTTATTTGATACTTTAATAGCACTATGTGGTATTATTTATGTAGTAGTTTAAACCAATAGTATAGTAAAAATTTTTATAGATTAGATATAATGAACTCATTTTTCAGGCAGTTGACAGGCTATTTAGTGTGATTTGTGATTTTTCATGCTTTGAGCATCGCATAAGCAACGCTATATGGTATTCTAAAACTGTTTAATAATTTTCATTCAAAACACATCATTTATAAGTAATGTTATCTCTTTAATATTTTTCTGTCAAATAACAATTAAATAGATTTTATAATAATTTGTACTCTAATATTTTCTAAAATTAAGAATTTTGATTCATAATTTTTTGTGATAAACTTATATTACGCTACTGCACCAAGTTATTCTACACTATTATAGAATTTTAATTTGTTCTTATTAATAATGAATATGTAATTTTTTATGCTTAAAATTAACTTATAAAATTATTATTATCTTAATATTAATCATGATTTTTTAAATAAAAAAGTATAATTAATAATGGCCCGCTAACTTAATATTGCACACACAAAAACAAAAAGCAAAAAAAATCCATCAATCAAACCGTGGTCACTTCCCTCTTAGAAACTTGCTCTGCAAACTGTTTTTTTTCCTTGGAAAGCAAGATATTTGAATGGAATCCACCAACAAAATTTCATTCATATTTTGTATTTTAAAAAAAAAAAAAAAATAGTGATCAACTTTGAATTGTTTTCCTTCAATAGTCCAATTGAATACAACTAGTAGGGTTGGTCATCATCACCCTTGTTGGGAAGTGAATTTACAGAAAAGCCCTCATAGTCTTGCCCATTAAGCTTCTCTCTATGCATGTGTTTAACTAGTTGATCAAAAACTATGGACTTTGCTGGAATCCAATCCACCAAAAAAATTTCATGTTTTTTCTAAGCCTTCTTTGATGTGTGAGTTGATTTTTTAATTTTTTAATTAGTATTTAATTTAGGGTTAAAAAGTCTAGATTGGAATGAATTTTTAAATTTTTTTGACTTTTGTGAGAGAAAATAAAATAATTATAATTTAAATTTGACATTTTATCTTATTAATTTTTTAACTTATTTTATCTTTTTATAACTAAAATACCCCCAAAAAAACCTGCCAAACATAGCCTTATTTGTTTATTTGATGATGTTGGCTTCTAATTTAAATTACTTTCTTAGCTGGGAAATGGGTCGGGTCATGAAGTCGGGCAAGCTCCATAGTAGACTTGGTCAAACTTAACCCACCGACCTGGTACATGATTACAGGATTGGCTTTTTTTTTTTTTTTTTTATCACATTACCTCTCTACTTTTTTTAGATAAAAAAAATCAAAAAAAGCATAAAAAAAATCAAAAAATCAATTTTTTACCATGTTTCCAAAACACCACTCAAAATATTTGTTTAGATTCGGTTAAATTATTAAAAATATTCACCTCAAAATCAATGACTTAAGTAATTTAGGTTGTTTTGAAAAGTTGATTAAAAATTAATTTTTTATTTTTTAGTTTTTCATAAAGATTGCCTCTTATTTTTTGTTCAATTTTTTAGATATGAATGTGGTTTAATGAAAATATAATCGATATGCGAGTAGCTAATTTTTTTACAAAAATGTCTAAGACCCCTTTTTTCCCCACCTCCTTTGACCCCCTCTCTCTCTCATTGGTTGGATTTTATTTTTCTTTTTTTTGTTTCCCTTACCTTCCAATCACCACCTGCCACATGTATGTGGGGGTGGTGATTGGAGGGGGTCTCCATCACTCCTCATTTTTTTATATATATTTTATTGAAATCACGTAGCAGGCCTATTCCAATTTGTTTACCAATGTGGAAAAAATTCAAAGATAGCGATGACGGGTTCCTACATAATAAGGAAACAATCAAGAATTAAATTTCTAGAATTTAATGACTATTAAAGATTTCTATATTAATTAAACTGTCATCTTCCTTACAATTTCTGTATTAACAGATGACACAAGTCAACCTCCTCTCAAAAGCAGTACTAGAAGGGATTTGGAAATGATCAAAGTATTTGGTTGGAGGGTGATCAACTAATTTAATTATTTTATGGCAACAAAATATAGAGATGCTTTGAAAAGTCGGTTAAAAATTGATTTTTTAGATTTTTTAAATTTATTTTATCTTTTTATGAGTAAATTATATGAAAGATGATATGATTTAAAATGAATTAAAACTCGAAAGCTGACTTTTCACTAGTTTCCCAAAAGAGGTCATAGTCTAAGTTGTTTTGTAACGGTGGGTGTTTGATGACATCGTACTATTCCAACACTAATCTAATGATCCTATTTTGGGAGGTAGGAAAAAATTTAATTTTTAATTTTTTTTTAAAAAAAACGTATAAAAAAAAATAAAGAAGTGATATAATTTTAAAAAATTAATAAATCAATAAGTTGACTTTTTTCTAATTGTCAAAATAAGCCCAAATCATTATCCTAACACTAATCCAACATTGCATAGGAATGCTTAAAAATAAAAGTGTAAATAAGGAAAAATTACAGTACAATAGGACAGAAAAAAAAAATTACAAAGCCTCCGTTTGAGAAGTAGTTTGGCTTTTCGGCTTTTTGACTTTTTTGGCTATTTTAGTCTGGGCTTAAAAGTTTGGTTTGGGAAGGGCTTTTTGGCTTTTTTGACTTTTTTTGTGAGAGAGGAGTGTAATGATTATGGGTTGGATGTGATGTTTTGTTTTTTGTGGCTAAAAAAAGCCTATTTTGTCTTTTGTGACTAAAATAGCCAAAAAGCCTGACTTTTTGGCTTCCCAAACGGTGCCAAAGTGTTAGTGAAACGTGGTGGGGGTGCAAGTTATTCAAGTATGACTTGCAACACTTTATGTTTGGGCAAAAAAAACTTTTTTGACCTATTGAGATATAATTCCTTTTATAAATAATAAATTATATATTTTTTCTTAATTAATGATGTGATACTTATTGTATTATTGTTGGCACCATAAGTTTACAATTTTTATTATTATTTATTATTTATATAATTATAAGACACGTGGCATCCTCTTATTCATTTGGAAGTTGAAAGAAGTTATAGAGATGATGAAGAATATGAAGGACAAAGTGGATGAGTGGAAGGACAAAGTGGATGGATGGAAGGACACATGGCAAGACAATAATGAAGATGGAAGAAATGGGCAGTTACTAAGTAGTTATTGCTGTATTTTTTCCTCTATAAATAGCCATTAATGGCTACATTGTAAAGATCCAGAATTCAAATCAAAGACAATTGATTTTAATATTTCTTGTCATTTTCTTTATCTTAGGAGTAGTTTAATATCGATTTATATTTCGAAGCATTTATTTTCAGCATTTCTATTTCGAAGCATTTTATACACTTCATTTTCGAAAGTATAGGAGTAGAGATAAGTAATTATTACTTTGATTGTTCACTTAATCGTCTTTCTCCGTCTCCCTCATTCTTCTTTTAATTTTTCTTTTTTCTACACTTGGCAATTTTGAAGTCCTCTTTGTTGAGGCAAAAGAACCGTCAACGTAATCGATTGATAATTGGCTTGAATTTAATCTGTAAGGGTTTTTCAATCCTTGTTGGCACACTCGCATTTATGATATTTTCCTTCGTAGAAAAAATAAGCCAACAATTTTGGACGCCTGGTGGGACGTCAAGTGTAAGAAATGAAAAATGAATTGGATTTGTCCATTTCAAATAGCCTAGATGAAATCTATTGGCGTAAACAAAAAATTTTGAATCTTCAAAAAGAGATCCATTTTATTTGTGAAACAAACTTCCATCCATTACAATATTATTTGGTGGAAGAAAAAAGACATGATCTAATTGGAGAAAAAAAAAAAATATCATGAACTTGATATGAAAATTTGCCAATGGAATGATGAGTTGTTAACTCTCACTACCAAGTCTTTAACTGAGGCTTTAATGGTCGGAATTGGTAAATTTTTTCAGAATTTTTCCATGGTTGAAAATAGCAAAAACAAAGAGTTGATTTCATCAATGGCTCGGGGGTTCAAGAGCCCGTTTTTTAAAGAGCCAAATTAAGAAATTAACATAACGAAAGAGTATGTTTTTTTAGCCAAATTTGGCTAAGAACGATGTTTCTTACATGGCTCGGGGGGTCAAAAAACCAATTTTTAGAGAGTCAAGTCATGAAAATAACATTCTTATGGGGGATTTTCATAAGCCATTAATGGCTAACATGGAAAAACAACCCACTTTGCCAAAGAATTATGAAAATCAATTTGGCGAAAGTCATGTTTTTAAACCAAACATGGTCAAGAATAATGAACAAGCCACTGTTCATGAATTCAAAATTTTTGAAAATTTTCAAAGTGTCAAAAAGTATGAATTTTCATGGTCACGCTATACCATGACTTTTGTTATTCAAAATCTATTTTGGATTTGTGGATCATATCAAATGTTGACTTTGATAGAATGGCTAGAAAATAATATTTCGTTATTGAAATATATTGGGCTAAAAATATGGTTGATCCATAAAACCATCATTATTTGGTTTTGTGGTTACCTTCGAAATATGTCCCAAGACACTTCGAAGTATGTTATTCATTGAAATATCATTTTATAGCCATTAATGGCTTGTTAAAGTGCCAAACTAATTTCATAGTAATCCAACTCTTTGGATTTGGTATGAAGAGATGTTGTGAGCACTTTCGAATGACGACTTTGATCCTTTAGTGACATATGTGACTTTCGAATGGTGGTTTTGTTATCAATAAACACCTTCAAAATGTAACATGGGCGAGAAAATTTTCGAAATGTGCACCTCTCTTCAAATATATGTAAAATGATAATTAATTAGTTGTCGAATAATACCTATTTTTGGCATGATAAGTTGGTTCGAAGAACAACAGTTTTGGTATCTTCGAAGAATTAATAATTGGTTCGAAGCACAAAATTAATATTTTCATTAATTATGTATGAACTAGAACATACAAAATTTGAATAATCACAATGTTGGTCAAAAGTTGCTTCGAAGGCTCTTTTGCCATAATTTTGTAAGGTTCGAAGCACTCCATCTTGCATTAACAGCTTCGAAGAAACAATAATGGTGGTTATGAACCTTCGAAACTTTGCCGAGTATTTCCAAGGATGTAATTTGTCCTTTATCGACACTTTCAACCTTCGAAAGATGATTTTGGTCCTTTATACCACCTTCGAAATTTGTTACTAGTCCATAATAGCTAACATTCGAGACATCTAGTCATAATTTTATACTCATTCGAAGCACTTCATTGGTGCTATTATATCATTCGAAGCACTTTGTTGATATTATTCGAAGCATTTTGTTGCTTAGATTAGTCATGTGCTTAGTTCGGCCATTCAAAAATTCAAGTAAACATCATTTTTAAGGGCTGCGGGGGGTAATGTTGGCACCATAAATTTACAATTTTTATTATTATTTATTATTTATATAATTGCAGGACACGTGGTATCCTCTTATTCATTTGGAAGTTAAAAGAAGTTATAGAGATGATGGAGAATATGAAGGACAAAGTGGATGAGTGGAAGGACAAAGTGGATGGGTGGAAGGACATATGGCAAGACAATAATGAAGATGAAAGAAATGGGTAGTTACTAAGTAGTTATTGCTGTATTTTTTCCTCTATAAATAGCCATTAATGGCTACATTGTAAAGATTTAGAATTTAAATCAAATACAATTGATTTTAATATTTCTTGTCATTTTCCTTATCTTAGGAGTAGTTTAACATCGATTTATATTTCGAAGTATTTATTTTCAGCATTTCTATTTCGAAGCATTTTATGCACTTCATTTTCGAAGCATAGGAGTAGAGGTAAGTAATTATTACTTTGATTGTTCACTTAATCGTCTTTCTCCGTCTCCCTCATTCTTCTTTTAATTTTTCTTTTTTCTACACTTGGCAATTTTGAAGTCCTCTTTGTTGAGGCAAGAGAACCGTCAACGCAATCGCTTGATAATTGGCTTAAATTTAATCTGTAAGGATTTTTCAATCCTTGCTAGCACGTTCGCATTTATGATATTTTCCTTCATAGGAAAAATAAGCCAACAATTATTGAATTGGATTCTGTTTTAATTTTATTATTTTTAATTATATGACACATTAGCAAATATATTTTTTATTTATTTATAAAATTTGTTAATTTTATAGTATTTCTTATGCTCAAAACATTGCCACACACAATCATGCCATCTCATGATCAAGATCTAACGAACCATATATCACCTATTTTGGGAGTAGGTCAAAATTTGGGTTTTTAGTTTTTTTTTTAAATATATAAAAAATTAGAGAAATAATGTGATATAAAAAATCAAAAAATTTAAAAATTGGCTTATCCAAGTAGGTTCATTTTTGCTACAACATTAAGCTCACGTTGCTTTGCTTTTAAGGTTCCCTTTGAATTTGTTTTGTTTTTTTTTAATTTTTATTGACTTTTCCAGTTGATGGTTACCTTCGTTGTGAGGGTATTTCAATCGTCATTAAAAAAATTTTACTTTTTCATTGGTTTTGGTTTTTTATGAAAGCATATAAACCAACAAAAAAAAAAAATTCAATAATTTGTTTTAAGAAGTTGGTTAAAAATTGATTTTTTAGTTTTTTTTTTAATTTAAAAAAATATGTAAAAAAATAAAAAAGTGATGTAACTTAAAATAGATTAAAAATTAAAAATGGAGATGTAATCCACTTTTATTTTTCATCAAATCAATCATAAACAAAAACTCTCCTATTCTAGGTTAGATTTGTACTTTCCTTTTATAACATAAGATGGAAGGGGCCTTTTTTTCAAACTTCTCTTCATTCGTAGACTTGTTAGAGTATCTTTAACGGCGTAATTTTTTTTTCTACTAAATTTGAGTAAAAACTCTCTTTGATATCGCTTGTTTCAAAGGAGGGATTTGATTTTTTATCAAACCACCGATCGACCGAACAGTCGACTAGCCAGTGCAAAATTACCAACTCTATTTGTTATATCTGCTTCACGAATTACAACCTTGCATATACCAACCAAAACACTTTCACTTCTGCCACTTTTTTTCTTTCTCCTAAATACACTGACTCATTTTTGTCCCAAACAACCATATCAAATTTTATTATTTGAAAATGTAAACAAAACATGACGCAGCGAAATAAAAATTAATAAGGTCATACCTTCTTGATATAATCTGAACTCTGAAGGATCTCGTGGGTAAATCACGTGCTTCCTGAATCTGGTCAATCAACCCAGTAGTGGGGTGATATTACAATGGTGAATATCACCCACACAAATCACAGTGCAAATGGTTTGATCATTGTTTTTGGGAGAGAGTCAGAGAGAGAGGAGAGTCTGAGAAAAATTGGTTATGGGTAAAAACCCCATAACGTATCTGATATAATATATTAGATTAACCATATAATCTGATATATAACCAATATCTATCTATCTATCCATATCTATTGATATGATAGATATAGATATCTTGAATGGTTATCCAAATAAGTTTGAATTAAAATTCAAACTTACATGGATAAGATTCAAGAGGTTCAGGCTCAAAAAGCTCAAAGGGCCATGCCACATGGGTGCCCAATTTCTAACATCTCCCACTCGCACATGAGTTGGCATGACACTGCCACATCTCTATCTCAATCTCCCCAAAAAATGAACAATCTCATACTAGCCAATGCACCGTGCGACTGCTGAGAACACCTGCATGTGGGAGCTCTATACTAGAAACTCAAAATGAGCCAGCATAGAGACATCAACCCAAAAAAAAAGGAACAGAAATAGTGTCTCATATACCCCAGACCCATCTAATTACACCGGTCCAAAAAACATCTCTAATCCCTCAAAAAGAGCATGTTTGACCCTCTCAATTCTTGCAATATATTCACACTCAATCCGCCTCTCATACAGAGCGATGTGAGTTGCCGGCAGTGAATATACAACAGTGGTGTAATACTAGATGATCTTCCCTTTGCCCTCATGCCATTTAGTTTAGGATTGACCGCTTTCCCAGTGATGTCCCTTAAGGCCGAATCATACATGACCGCAGGCAACATACCAAAGTAGCAGAACATCAACCCCTTACCTTATGACATAGTCAAAAGTCACAAAAGGGTACATAAATGAAAGTCATATCAATAATGACATGTAAGACTCACACAGTGAGGAAACAGGGATCCATTCTCTCACCTCATTACTCGGTCGCCAAGCACATGTAGCATGAATACATGTTACGGTGGAGTAACTCTTCCAAAAGAGTGACGTCATACTCGATACACCGTACAGATATTAGTCTAGTCGCTTTCTAGCGCCTAACCTGAATTCTCTATTTGCTTGCCTTCTAGGCGCCAAATGAGATCTCGCATCTGGCTAATCATAACAGACACAACATGGAAAGTGGGTACTAACATCCATGTTTGGTCCTTAACACGACCTCATCTTGGTTGTAACCAAGGCGACATACATAGTGGATAATTTTAAGCCTCTCTTGGCTCCAAAATAAAAATAAACCACTAGTCTCATCCTTGCTCGCTCCCAAGCGCCAAGGGCGATTGCTTGTGTGAGTGAGCCAATCTTGCCTGCTGACATCATCATCTGCTAATCATTATGACACAAATCATAATAGTGTCATCATCCCATCATCTCATAACAAATAAGTGATCGATTTTCAAAAAAAACGACCACAGTCTACGCAATTATAGATTCCAAGCATAAGCCTTATCAGCACCTCTTGCGATAAGCATATACAATGAAATCCACTATTTGCGCCTCACATGAAGTGGTTCAAGATCACTACCTATTGCGCAATTACCTCTCTAAAGATGTTTTGGTGACCAATTTGCGTTCATTCTTGATGCGCCCAACTAGCGCAGATGCGCTCAACTAGCGCATTGAATCTTACAAGGAGCAAATTAATATACTACTAGCAAAGTATTTTATCCACAATCTAATGAGCAAGGTCAATGTCTAAATAACTTAGTTGACCATTTACCAAAGATAACACTTATCATGCCGAATACGCCCACATAGCGTACTTTAGGCTCCCACAACAAAGAAAAGATCAAGGAATACAGGTTATCTGTTTCTTTCAAAGACAATCCGAGGATACACTCAATAGCTAAGGCTCTGGCTTTTACCGATAGGTAAGTCAATGGGTTTGCAATTTTGCATCTAGAATCATTCTAGGATATTCCTTATGTAAGTCATCGAAGACAAACCGAGAATTTTCCCAAAACAATCCCTAAAGATCGTACATCCGAGCATATAAATTACATCACCCATGTCCATCATATCTAAAATAGAGGACTGCCCACCCTAAGTGGCGACAACCTTATAAATTCCTGGCTCATAATGACTAAGTAAGGAAAAAGTTCTCTTTGGACTATTGATCATGCCTCAGTGGTCTTCATCGATCATCGTTGGCCTATCATGGCTTGACGAAATCTAAGAACCACTATTTGGATAACTGTTTTAGGCTGTAAAAGATTTATTGGAACTAGCAACCTTTTTGCGCTCCTAACTTTTCACCATAAAAGCAGAAGGTAAATCCCTACGGATCTACTTATCCAATTCTCCAACGAGAAAGTTGGGTCACAATGTCCACAAATCAATGTCCCAAACTTACGTCAATCATAGCCTAAGTCAAAATAACCTCACTCCCCAGGAGGAGGTCTTCTCATGGTCTACACCTTCCTCAATGGTGCGACTTTTCGGTATCTAGTGAGCCTTATGCCTCAACAATGACTATCCAAATTACACATAACTTTAGAACAGTTTCGCGTCATAATGGAAAGTCAACCAAATTATAGAAATGGTTAATCCTCAAAGACTTTGTTTTAAACTGCGCAACATTAATCCACTTTTTAAAAAAACAGGGGACTAGAGCCTTTGGCATTATCCTAGGCTCTGTATCATCTTGCGGAGCAATCATGAATGTTTCCTTCTCAATCACCCAGTGATGACGTGGAAAATTTTCACATTTGCTACCACGCAACTAAGAATGTAGAGAATTCTTCTCTAATGGAGTAATCCATTAGTAGGCACATCGCTTCCACTGTCCCTAGGATATTGGAAATTTCTTTCCATTCTCAACTAGGCTACATAAAAGCGCTATGCATAAAACTCTCTATCTTATAGAGTTCCAAAACTCTATACACGTCACCTTTACTAAGAAAACTTTATGTGACTTAGTTACACTACCACAAAGCTGCTTACCTATATGCACACGACCCGGAGGGTTTACATGACCGCATACAATAATGCGTCACACAACCCTATGTGTTTACAAGACAGCATACAATAATGCGCTATAGAACCCTAAGTCTTAACTTCGCAATCTTATGAGAAGTAAAATAAAGATAAGTTGCTTAACGGTTACAGATCGCCCATAGATGGCTCTCTGCTAACCCATTACTCAAAATGGAGTGTAAAAACTGATATGGAGGGCACTGAGTTAGGGATATAGGCAATAAACTAGTGCAATTCCCAATTGGGAAACATTTGCGCCGTTATCCACCTAACATTAACAATATTTAATTCCTTATCTCTACTACACCATTGTGTTGTTGAGTACTAGGAATAATCAATTTTCTAAGCATCCATTTCTCTTCACAGAGTTTTCTAAAATAACTCAAATAGATACTCGCCACCTTGGTCAAAACTAAAAGCACAAAAGCTCTTATCTAATTGATCTCAACCTCATATGTGCAATGTCAAAAAATCATCTCAAAACTTTTGACTTATGGGAGATCAAATAGTCTTGACTCAGATGCGTATCGTAATCTATAAATGTGTCGAGATTGAGGCTTAGCTATCATACCCTTACACATATCTAGTCACAAAAATCATAGTGGACTAAATGCGCCAATACAAATGACCTTCTATGGCTTTCCTACTTACTTGTGCGCAACCATTGCGAACAAAGTTACACATTCACATGAGAACAGAATGTCATAAGCGAGTGGGCCCGAGAAGGCCTACTCAAACCATCGTGTCATCATCTCATTAATGTGATTAAGTATAATAAGCCACCGGTTCATGACCAATGTCATAAACTAATTCCAATCATCTTAATGTGTGAGTTCTCAAAGATAAGTTTAAAAGGTTTAGGCCCAACTAGGTAATGACTCAGGACTAATTCATATTCACTAGATCATAAAAGGATGTCATGGAGATATCAAGTGCGCCTAAGTCGCAAATTTAACTAGTAAGTGCTAATCCCCTGCACCTTCAAGTCAATTTTATTCTCCATACACTTTAATGCATCTAGTTGAAAGATGACGATACTCCTCTTGCCATATCTATTTCTCGCTTCATAGTTACTTGCAATTAATTCTACTATCCACAAGAAGGAGAGAATAAGCTATCAATCTTTGACAGCTCTTGAAGTAACTTAAGCGGGAATTAGGCTAAATAGTCTAATTCAACACAATACTCTCACAAGTGATGCGTCAAATTCTTAGAGTCATAACAACCTTGTCAGCCTTGACCTTTTCATTACTATATTGCAACGTTTGCGCTTAGTGGTAAATGTTATTCAAAAACGTTAGCCTAGCTAAGGAATCATACAAAGAAGCCCCTCCTCATGTCTCACACCTAAGTGTGGAAACAGTAACTGTCCTGACTTAGACAAGTTGACAATGCTCATAGATTTTGCAGCCACTAAGCGCTAATCTTTTCACTTAGTGTTAATAGATTTTGCAGCTTCTAAGCGCTAATCTTTTCACTTAGTGTTAAAGATTTTGTAGCTTCTAAGTGCTAATCTTTTCATTTAGTGTTAATAGATTTTGCAGCTTCTAAGCGCTAATCTTTTAACTTAGTGTGATATTTCAATGCACACTATAATAGTGCATGAAATTTTGCTCCATCCACTCCCAATAATTGGGTAGAGAGCAAAACACTGCTCATACTGGCTACTCGTCTTACACTTAATGACTAATTTATTTAAGCTCGCATTTCTTGAATGACGTGACTCTTGAATGTTACTTCATCCAATGATGTAACATTATTTACAAGTCAAATTACAAAGTCAATCCGCGCAGCTCAATAGTCAAGATCATATACAGATCTATTGAGGGCTTACTAATTTCATAACTCCAAAACTCGCCAACCAAAACTACGTAGCATGCCGCTAACCATAGCGCACACATTAGTTTTATTGTGCCAAACAAGGCAACAAAACCACGGCGACTTTGAGTCATGTTTCCTTACTTTGGCCAATTAAGGTTTGACCTAAAGTCTCCAAGACTTTTGCTCATCTAAAGAATGGGATTAGTTTGTTCACATTTGAATATCTCTACTAAGTCTAGGTCAACCAAATTAACTTCCATAAGCTGAATTAATTTAGAGAGAAATTCGCATTAGGATTAATTTGATTAGCATAATATAATTTTGCCGCAAAAATCTAAATTAAATAGTGACAATATTACACAAGTCGCAAGATCGAAAATCCGCTATGCTCGTAATCATCTCTTGCGCCATAGGTGACAATTATCCAAAATTTAATTTAATTTATGCGCAAAATATTGGTTTTCGGGAGTTAATCTACAAAGATTTCTCTCAACCGAATAACCTCCCACTGACTATGGCATATACAAAGCATGATAAATTCCATACAATAGCATCTTAATGTAAATTTACAAATAACTCATGCTATATTCATTTAATAATGGAATTCTAATAAATAAATAAATAAATAATCATGCTCCTCTAATTTCAACATATTAAAAATCCAAAAAATATGTTGTATTCAATATTCAAATTATGCCATAATTAAAGTGTACATCATTTTGAAATTTTCTGGAATTTTCTGAAATTTTCTGGAATTTTAAATAACTAATAAACACACATAAAATTAGAAATAAAAAAATCAAGAAACTGATAAACTGAGACAATATTACCAGTAGATAGTAAAACATTTCAGAAGTCCACAATAAAAAATTTAACCCCAGAAAATTATTTATGCAATATCAGAATCATTTTAAAGCATAAAAAATGAATTATTAACACATAAATTTTTTTTTTTATTTTCGTAAAATTTTCAAAATTTTACAGAAGATACAAAATTTAATTCTGAGTCTGATGGTACCAACCATGCTTAAAACAAAGCTATAACGAATAAATTATGGCCAATTAACGCAATTCAGAATTAAAAAAAAAACAAACAGAGCCTTAGAGCCAAGCCAGCGCGGAAAAAACGGCTCGGCTTGGCTCACCGCTCATCGCAGCGCAGCTCAGCGCGAGGCGGCTCAACGCGGCTTAGCGCGCGGCTCAGAACGCGGCTCGGCACGTGGCGCCGACAGCTCGCGCGTGGACAGCGCCGCTGACGCGCGCGTGAGGGCGCGTCGAAAGGGCGGCTGGCGCGTGGAAGCGCGTGCCGGCGCGTGGAAGCGCGTGGAGGCGGCTCACGGCGTTAGGTGGCGCGTGCAGCCCACGCGCCGCCTTCCAAGGTGTTTTCTGGTCCGATTTTTATACTTCCGGACTCCATTTTCCAAAATAAAATCATTTATGGTCTTAAAAATGACATTAATGATCATAAAAAAATGAAATATTTTGGATCTCTTCCTCTTTTATAAATATACACATGATAAAAGACAGTACGAAAATACCCATACAAGGCTCTGATACCAATGAAACAAAACATGACGCAGCGGAATAAAAATTAATAAGGTCATACCTTCTTGATATAATCTGAACTCTGAAGGATCTCGTGGGTAAATCACGTGCTTCCTGAATCTGGTCAATCAACCCAGCAGTAGGGTGATATTACAATGGTGAATATCACCCACACAAATCACAGTGCAAATGGTTTGATCGTTGTTTTTGGGAGAGAGTCAGAGAGAGAGGAGAGTCTGAGAAAAATTGGTTATGGGTAAAAACCCCATAACGTATCTGATATAATATATTAGATTAACCATATAATCTGATATATAACCAATATCTATCTATCTATCCATATCTATTGATATGATAGATATAGATATCTTGAATGGTTATCCAAATAAGTTTGAATTAAAATTCAAATTTACATGGATAAGGTTCAAGAGGTTCAGGCTCAAAAAGCTCAAAGGGCCATGCCACATGGGTGCCCAATTTCTAACAGAAAATGTATAAAACCCCTAGTATATCCTAAGGTTATCAAAAAATATTGAATGTTCTATCATTGAAAGAAAATGCATATATCAGAAAGTATTTATCAAGCTGTAATTTTTATTTATTTTTATAGTATATATACACGCTACAACATCATTCATATATCCTAATACCCAATTGGGATGGCGAGGGGTGTCGGGGGTTGGCCCGACCTAGTGAATTGGCCCTAACAAGGATGGATCTAGGGGGGTGCAAGTGGGGGCGATTGCACCCCCAAAAATTTGAAAAAAATATCATATATTATACTACAAAATTTAAAATAATTTAAAATTATTAAGGTTTGCACTACTAAATATATTTTCGCACCCCTTTAGTGATAATCCTGAATTCGTCCGTGGGCCCTAACAACCCCTACTACTTGGGCAGGGGCCAAGTTCTTATCATATTGAAACTTAATTATGTAATTATTTATTGGCACACCTGGAACTGAAGCTGTATTGCTCCAAGATAAAATGCAGTCAGCAATGTTCACAGCTTTATGGATGTTATTTGCATCATGACTCATGAATTTGCCAAAGTTATCTGAAATAGGGTGATCCAGCAATCAGACATCAACAATAGGGCCTGGATAAGCATGGAGGCTCATTATCTGCTTGTCTACGGCTGGACCTCCAACTGTGAAATGATATAGGCTCTGATAGTTTGATCCTCTCAACCCAATAACCTCATGTATTGCAAAACAAAAAACAATAAAGAAAAATTGATTTGATGACCCAAAAAGAGAGATTGAGTTCAACTAACATTTGGCATATAATGCAATACACTAATGCCATTACGGTTTATTCACATATATTCACAAGGAAGAAAGAAGAGGAAGTTTATCAAGACTTATCTAAAAGTTACTCAACTGATGGGGAAATCGCAAATCAACTAAGCGGATGACCTGGTGGACATCCGGCCAGGCGTCTGACTTGTCGTCTGGGGTCCAAAAACAACGGTTCTGAACAGTGAAATGCTGAAAGATCGCAGACGTTCTGAATTTGGTGGAGCATTTTGGGTATTCTCGATTTGATATTTATTTCGTGAAACCGTTGGAGCAATAAAAGAAACTACTTTTCATCAAATTAAATTTGGTAATGAATTTGGTATACAGTTGGAGATGGCCTTAGATAATCTTAACCAAATATTTTACATTTTCTAGGATTGTCTCCTAGTGAAATATCTCACTTGTATTATATTATAATTAATTTTAAAGATTTTTACATTTATTCAACAAATTTTTTTTTTTATATTAAATCATAATTGACAAATACAATGAAATTATCTGATCTTAATTATTTGATCAATTTAATATTTTTTAATATATGATCAATACGTAAAAATCTAAACAATTAATAAATTGAATCATGAATGGTTGAGTTTATTTCAAATTCAAATATAAATTTGTCCGACTTATTCCATTTTGATAATTGGAACTGTTCATTTATAGTATTGCATGTATACACCATTAATGAAAAAAATTAAGTCAATCAAATAATTATATATATATATATATTTATTTTACCATGTTTGTTTAAAAAAAAATGGATGGTTCATTTTAAAAAACACACATATCGTCAATTATCTATTTTTTAAAAATAAATGTGATAACTATATAAAAAAGAGGGATAAATGTGATAAAATAAAAAAATTATAATTATTGAATGAATTTAAATATTTTTTTAAAAAATAATACACCAAAAGTCTTACAAAATAAATAACTTGTATAATTAAAACGGACATGTGATAAAATGCAGAGACTCAAACTATTCATGGTGAGCTCACGAATCCGGATCCGGACCCGGGCGATGGAACGGAGTAATTTGAGGTAAGTTAATTTTGAGAACAGTTCTAGGAACTTAGAAATTGAAATCTAGATATTTACCAAAATTAAAAAGTAAAGGTAAAGATTTGTTCATAATATAACATATAATATCAACTTTAAAATATCAATCATGGATTTAAACCTTCTGCATCAATGGGTGGTTCAAAATTTGAAATAGCTTCTGTTTGAGAAGATGAGTTGGATTGGGTTTAGGATTATTTTAATTACAAAAAAATAAAATAAGTTTTTTTTAATCTTGTACGACAAAATAACACATTCAATCCATAATCATTATATTTTTCTTTCATAAAAAATTAAAAAAGTCAAAAAATCATTTCCAAACGAGATTTTTTAACTTCAGATTTAAAAAATCAAAAGGTTAAAAAACGAACTTATAATCATTATTTTTTTTTATAATATAAATCAAAAAGGTTTTTTAATACAAAATATCACATCCAACCTATAATCTTAATCAAATATTTTATAAAATAAGTTTTTTTAGTCTTGTAAGATAAAACATTACATCTAATTCAACTCATAATTATTTTTTTTTTTTCTCATAAAAAATTAAAAAAACTAAAAAAATCTTTTTCAAACAAAATTTTTTAACTACAAACTAAAATAATCAAAAAATTAAAAAATTAAAAAACCAATCCTCCTCCCAAACGAACCCACGTAGACTTCCTGTAATTTTTATAAAGGTTGGTAGTACCAAATTATCCGAAATCCAGGTAGCCGGTAAAAATTCAATCGAAAAAAAAGGACCACTATTCAGAGAGGATTTCGTCTCCCGCCACATATTGCACCGAAATTACAGTAACTCTTTTAGTCCCGACACGTGTCCTTCTCTTCCCATCTCCTAAATTCCACACAACACAACCCCCAAACCCTCCCCTTCCCCCCTCCCTTTTTTCTCCCTACATTCTATTTTGTCTTTCGAATTTTCTCTCGCTTTCTCTCGCTCCTCTGAACTCGATCGACAGAAAAGAAAAAGAAAAAAAGAAAAAAAAATCCCCAATCACTCTTCGGATCGAATTCCCCGTTCGAAGAGCTAATTACCCACCAAATCGGACCTCTCAATCTGCGAGAATTCTGTCCAACTCTGTCGGTTGCGTTCGTCCGAGCAAAATTAGGGTTTCGTTTATTTTTTTGGTAATCAAAATCGGTCGTCTTGATTTGGTTATCGCTTAATCAGGTTCTCTCTCTCTCTCTCTCTCTCTCTCTCTCTCTCTTATTCCTTGTTTTTTTTTTCGATCTGATATCGTTTCGTTTATCTCGATTCTTTGCAAACCCTAGTTTGATTAGGTCAATCTTGATTCACGGTCTCGTTTTCTGATTGATCCTCAGCTGATACTAGGGTTTCTGAAGGAAACTCAGTGAGATTTTGGTGCTTTTTTTAGTTGGCATTCGAAATCGAGGGTTTTCTGGGTTGGATTTTGAATAGTTCTTTTCTTTTTTGTTCATATATATCCCCCCCCGCCCCCCCCAAAAAAAAAAAAAGAAAAAAAGTAAAAAAAGAAAAAAAAAACCCATCTTTCCTCTCTATTCTTTTATTCATATATAGAAAATAGACACTTAAATCTAGGGTTTGCGTTATTGGTTGGTTGTGGTGTTGTGTGTAATATGGCTCTGAATTTTTCTCAACGGCCGATCTTTCCTTCCCATTTATCTGAAGACAATTTGGTTTCTCCGATGAGGATTGCTAATGGGTATCTCGTGGAAGGGATTCCGGAGAGGAGTGGGGATGGGTTTGTTAGGCCGTGGCATTCAAATCGGGATGTCGAGGACTGTTTTGATTATGGGAGGGATACAGTGGATAGGAGTGGCTCACCGGAGTCCGTTTCTAAAGACATTCTTGACCTGTTGCCTTCGGATCCTTTTGGCATGGATATAAGTACTACATTCACGGCAATTACGGGTTGGCTTGAGGATTTGGAAGTGGACTACGGAGGATATGGGAGGAATAATGGTGGGAACAGTAGGGGAGAGTACAATTTATTTGCAGGTTTGAATTTCATTTGGAACAATGCTGTGCAGTTCCAGACTTTTCCGAGCAACATGCAATTTGGTGAAAAATCTAATACAGCTTGTCATATTGATGGATGTACCCTGGAGAAGGGAAAGGGGATTGCTTTAAACCAGGGTGGTTTTGGGTCACTTTCCATTGGGCAGGATGCATTGAGTTTTAGAAATGAATCTACTAGTTCTATTGGTCAGCAATCTCGCCAGGGTGGTTTTGGGTCACTTCCCGTTGGGCAGGATGCATTGAGTTTTGGAAATGAATCTACTAGTTCTATTGGTCAGCAATCTCAGGAGGTTGCTGAAAGTTGTGCTGATGGATATGGCGGAGCTCCTCATGTGGCTTTGCCTTTTGCCCTTAGTTTTCTCGGTGTTCGGGATCTTCTTTCTGTGGAACGGGTTTGCAGATCTCTGCATTCAACTGTTAGAAGTGATCCTCTTCTGTGGAGGAGCACCCACATAGATCAACCATTGAATGAGAGAATTACTGATGATGTTCTTTTGCAATTAACTAGCAGGGCACAAGGTAACCTACAGTGTTTGAGCTTGGTGGAGTGCCCATGGATCACTGATGATGGTCTGAAGCGCGTACTTGAAAGTAATCCCAGGTTAACCAAGGTAAGTAATACTTCATCTTATCAGTATTGGCTCTCACATTAGTTCCTGAAATCTGCTTTATCGTTCTTTTGCATGGCTGCATTGTACATTTGTGGTCTTGGTGGACAATAGTTTAATATGGTTGATTGGTTGCTTGCTTTGTGGGGTGATCTTGTTGCAATGACTTTTGACTTGTTCTTTTGATATTAATATGTGCGACATAATCTGGCTTGTTTAGGGCCTATGTGTACTTATTTGAAGCATTTGCAGTGCATAAGATTTTTTGTTTTGATTTTTCATTGAAGTTCTATTTTTCTTGTGTTCATAGTTCAGTGCCTGGATCTTTCTATTTAGGCTGCCTCATGCTTCTCTTTTGCCCCATGTGGTTTTCAGTCTTTGGAGTTGGCCATAGTGTGGACCTTTCTTTGAGAATGTCATCAACATTAATGTTGCATAGGTTTAGCAAGTGGTTGAATAAGTTATGGAGAAAGCTAAAAGGGCCACCTTTTGTCTTACATCAATCGATTTTGTGATATATGAATAGTGTCCGAAACTCATTTGAAATTGGTTTAGTTCTCTCTCACTCATTACATAAGCATAACAGGATAAAAAATGACAACTAGAGAGAAAAAAAAAGGCAGTGGAGGAACTTACTAAATGCATGTATGTCAGGTTGGTTAAAGTTGTTTGGCTAAAGCTAACTCATTAACTGTCTCTTTTATCCATTGAACAATAATGACCAAAATACGGTGACAACACAGAATTAATATCCTTTATGACTCTTGACATTTTTGGAATGTTTATTTTGTTTTTAATACACTCACATGGGTTTGTCTTTAATCCGTTGTTTGTCCAATATTTAAATTTGGAATTGAACCATTCTAGGTTGCTTTTTAACTTATGAAACTCTTGAAGATTATAATTATTATTATTTTTAAATTTATTTATTTATTTTATACTTATGAACTCTACTCCTGTAGCTGCAGTAGACTGCCTTAGGTTCATTGGAACCATGAGTTTTTGCAAGTTGCACCATGATGATCCTTTTCCTTTCTGTATTTTATTATCATGTCTACTTCCGTGAATATGTTATACTTTTTAAAAGCTCTATTTTGCGTATAGTATTGCTTTTATATATGATTAGCTGCTAAATGTTCTCTTGCTCACATGCAGTTGTGTGTTCCTGGATGTACCAGACTCAGTATTGAGGGCATACTTAATAATTTAAAGGCTTTCAAGTCTAAAGGTTCACCAGGGATAAAACACCTCAGAATTGGTGGGCGTTATGACGTAACAAACGAGCATTTTGAAGAGTTGAAGTTATTGTTAAATGCTGATATCCACATTCAGCAAAATGATCACAAGCCTCGTTTTTATCATAGGGGGAACCTTTATCTGTTGTGTGATGATGACCGTGCTGTTGATATTGAAACATGCCCAAGATGCCAGAAACCAAAGCTAGTTTATGATTGCCCAGCTGAGGGTTGCCAAGCGAAAGTTGGTGATGCTACTCAAGCATGTAGGGCTTGCAGGCTTTGCATACCACGGTGTGTTCAATGTGGTCGGTGCATCAACGACGGCGAGTATGAAGAAACATTTTGCCTGGAGTGTCTTTGCTCAGATTGTTCCGAGCAACTCAAGTGCCCGGATAGGCAGGATGGAAAGGATGATCTTCCTAAGAATGCCATACACCATGAGCCGAGTTATAACTTCTGTCTTCATGGCTAGAGGCCGATATTGCTTTAGTAAATGGTTTAGTATTATGGAGTATCCGGATATCTACTGAGAGGACAATGCTAGGAAGCTGCATCAGATTATGATATGTTTTTTGTCTCATTGTTGCCTTCTGAGTCTGTAGTCTTTGTCAGTTGATCCTTTTGATGGACTTCATGGCAGCTCTGGCAAGTCCAGGTTTATTGTTTATGGAGAAAAAAGAAAACCCAAAAAAATTAAAGAGTTTGAGAGAAAAAGTAGGTGGAATCATCTACTACTAGAAGTGTTGTCGCTATTCTACGTCATCACTATCCCATTGATCAGTTCCTGTTAAGCGTCTAGCCGCTGTTTGTCAGCTCCGGTCAATGGTCTCTATATACATCATATATGTATATTTGCTTGTCAAAAGAAAGAGAAGAACATCCCGCCATATATACATTGGTTGTAAGAGGAGAGGAAAAGAGCAATCTAGCTTGTACGTGAAATGTTGATGGGGTGTATTCATGTACAATCTGTCTGATCAAGCCTCCATTTGCCTGGCTAAGGCTGAGTTGTGGTTATTCCTTTGGGGGGTCAGGTGCCACCGGTCTGGCCTGTTATATGCCATGCCCCAAAATTCAGCACAACACAAGCACTGCTCGGCTCTCTCTCTCTCTCTCTCTTCATGTATTCAGATTTTATGCAGCCTATAACGCACGTGAATGTTAGATTTAATGTTTTAAAAGTTTCTAATTGCTTTTCTGAAGAGTACGGCAGTCTGTGTGCTTGCTGGACATGTCTCCCTTCATGTATTCGTTACCCGACGAATGTCATCTCTGCAATTAGATTTATACTAACTGTTACATGACTGTTTAATATTGCTTCTTTGATTTTTTTTTTGTTGGTATTTGAATGGCACTCTGCTTTGTAGATTGAGAGGAAATTTTGCTTTAATCAGCTTATTCTATCCACATGCACACAGGTGCTCTCACATGAATCTTGTTAGGCTATGCCTGAATGATAGGTTCCAAAGTTAAGGAATGGTGTCTTATTGGTGTTTTTTCATTTTTAGAGAGGGCAATGGTATCTTATTGTTAGGAATCTCATTTTCAGTAATTTGATGGTTGGGTACTTTCATTCAAGTACTTGGATAATTCAGGAATTTTATGTAGATAATTCTCATCCAAGTGTTTTGGTTCAGGAATGCATTTGATTCTCTCTGAGTTTAGGAAATTGATTTTTCCTAAAATGGTAAATTAGGAATCACTTTTCTTTTTAACAGCATTCAAATGGTGGAATTTTAAAAAATAATACTATATGCATCAATTAGTGTACTAACTAGTGTATTAATTGATGATGTGACATAATTTAAGAAGTTTTAAGTATTTGTAATATGATTAATGAGTCGAGTCAATAATAATATCATAACTAGTATTGGTACGCTAGTTAGTTCACTAATTTGTGCATGTGGCATTACCGAATTTCAAATTGCATTACTATCTTTCAATTAATACAAGTTGAATTCAAATTTAGTTGTCAATTAATTTTCCTTAATTTGTTCTGCTTCTTTTCTTTTTTTTCAGGCAATCAATGCATCAAAGTTCTTTTACTATTATTTGTATTTTATAGATCTTTTCATTCAAACCCAAACTTGAGATTTTGAAGAAAATATTGAAAGTTTTCCAATTTCGATATAATTATAATTATTTTCTCTTTAGTAAATATTTTAATGTAAAAGAGAAAATATTATTTTTGCATTTATATGACTATTGCATTACGTGTTATGTGAATTAAAATCTTAAAAGAATTTAATTTAATTATATCAAATTTATAGGACTTAACTGACAAATATAACAAATTTCATAACTTTTGCAACTTTCTTTTGAAAAAAACAATTAATGCAGATGATTTGAAAATATGAAAATACATAAAATAAAATATACATTTTAGTATAAAAGAGATGATTATCATTTTTCATCCATATGACTAACGAATTTTTGATGTAAAATAGACCCGTGTTAGATGAATTAAAACATTAAAAGACACATGAAATTTATTATATTTTTTTTAGCTCCTAGGGTGTTCGTTGTAATTTACCTTTAAAAAAAAAAAAAGAAAAAAAAAAAGTGCTCTCGGTTGTGTGCCAATAAATTTTTATTTTTTTCATCAAAAAAACCTTTCAGGCAGGCTATTTTGGACCTACCCAAAAGCAAAATATTAAGCACAATAAACAAAAAATACACATAATTTCTTGCTAACTCTGTGTAAATGTAGAATTTAGAATTTGTCAAATAGACGTTTAACAATTGAACTACACGGACGAGTTAGAAACACACCCTCCATTTCATTTGAGTGAAACCAGTGATCACATGAAATAGTCACTGTGGAACTCTTGCGGTGGAAATTCATAAAAGAAAAATCGCATAAATGTGGGATACATATCTCATATAAGAGAGTTGTATTTGATTTTGTAATCGATTTTTGTGTTTCTAAATTTTTTTTTTTTTTTTTTTTAATGCATATTATTCTTCATAAGAGAAAAACCAATTGTCTTGATTCTCAAACCTCAAGGCTGTGTGAAGAACAAATAATGAGCATTGAGCATATCAAGCATGGTAGAAGGGAATTAATTCATTTACAGAATTTTAGGAAATAAAAAGAAAATTTTGTTTTCAATTGTTCTGAAAATAAATCATTTCCTTGCTACATCCTCCATCCCACCACACCCAGACATCTACTCTCACCCCCTTCATCAACCACCACCCTTCAGTCACCCCCCTCTTGCAACTGACCAAAATACATGTTCAAACACATTTTGTTTTGTTTTGTTTTTAGTAAAAACAAACATAAATGCGTTTCATGTTTTTTGTAAACATAAAGAAGAAGAAGAAGAAGAAGAAGAAGAATAAAAGAGAACAGGAGATTTCACAACTATTCAACATTATAATCGACCAGAGGCTAACAACATTCTAGAACAATTTTCAAAACCAAATTCGAGGAGATTTTTCCGCCTTAATCATTTTGCCATGTTGATAACCTATACATCCATTGTTTCAAACAAAACAATAAACAGTGGACAACTTCATAGGAATTCCATGATTGAATGATGTACAATTATCAGTTAACAAAGAAAACAAGTGAACAACATTACCATAAAACCTCATTAATAATATGAACAATTGGGATGATCTTTTTTTTGATCTTTGTCTTTTTTTGGGTACATTGGAGGCGGTAGCCTAGAGGAAGGGGAGTCTTGCTCGTGGCAAGACTTGAACCTTTGACCTCAGCAGGGATTATTTATTAGATTTCTTGCATAGATCTTTCATCCATTTGAGACTTAATATCTTCTTCCCAACCTTGCCCTTCTTTTGCCCTTCTTGTCTTTGTCCTTCTTCTTGTCATTCTCTGTTGGTGGAGGTGGCAGAGGCTCAGGGTCCCATTGATCTGCCCATGAAAAACCATTGTTGTATAAATCCATGTCTCCTTACTCTCTCTATCCTCTTTGATTTGAGATGAGAATTACAGGAGCAAGAGTCCAAGAAATTGGGCTCAACGGTCAATTGTTGTTAAAAAAATTAAATACTTTCTTAACTAGCATGAGCCTTAACTTAGTCATTGCCTATTTTTTGACAGAAGGGTTAGGTTGAGTTACTTATTTTGGAAAACTAGGCATGTCTCCTAATGTATATGTGCTTTTGACTTGGTCTATATGAGTTCCAAGTTAATGGTGGATACAACATAAAGATCTAAATCCATGCCCAACCTTAAAAGTTTGTAGCATCATTTCTGCCATGCAGGCTTTGGATGTTCTCCAAACTTGTGTATTATACTAGTTTTACCACCCCATCCCATAAATCAGGAACAAAATTTCGAAAGTAAGAGAATATATATAAAGATCAGGAAATATACAGAAGGCATACTCCAGGCTAAACAGCAAGGATGGAGGCCATCTACGATGGAGAGATGAGTCATCCAAGAGAAAACATGTGAGGTCAACAGGTCAAACACAACACGAGTTACAATTGAAAAAATAAAAAAATAAAAGAACAAGAAAAATCAACTAGGCCTAAGCATTTACAAAATAGAGACTGAGAGTTTCCATTCACGTTAAATCCACATATTTGACATAGTCTGGGGGAACACCTTTTATTTCTTTCTCATTAAAACAGCTGAAATGTTTCCTATGAAACCGAAACAACAATAACGGAAAACCAAAATTCTAGTGTTTCCATAGAAACACTACGAAACATTCCAATACAATAAAATAAATCATAGATAATAGCAAAATTATATTACTCATGTTGAGGTAGCATCTTAAATATTTTAGAATCACAATGGACACTAATAGCTGTCAGGAACATTTAACCTTTATTGATAAATCCATAGAGCTTTAAGGAATCTACTATGATTATATACCTTTAAAAGGATAATTTTGCTGTAAAAATGTTTTACACTTCTGGACCTAATTCATATTATATAGGCATAGATTTAAGAGGTTCACATATCTCAGAACACTCTGAACATGAAACCAAACAGTCAAAAGGGCTTCTTGCATATAAACCAAGTTGAAATGTGATGCAACATTGGAATAGCGTAAGCATCATGCTTTTTGGAATAATAAAGATATAGAATGAGATCTGAGTAGCAAAATGAACAAAATACAAATTAGGGTTAACAAATCATAAATCACTTATAGAATTCAACATGACCTGCAATTTCTCTACACAATAATTTTGCCTCACTAACTAACTTTATGCTCTTAACAATCACCAGTCCTGTCTGTTTGTGTGTCGACTCTGGTTTGTATGATCTGGCTTCCTCCTTGCTCCCTAGCAGCAAAGCTTCCCGGGCAGGAACCACATTTTCCCACCAAAATTCGCGTAAAATCCCATGCATCAACTGCCAATAACTGCGCTCTCTACATACCCGGAATATCGTGCTTCCATTTGGTGTCCAACAATACAAATCAACCCAATCTCTGTCCATTATCTCCATTTGACCCTGCACTTGAGGCATGTAATAGAATGGCATAGTTGACCAAGGCAAACCCATCTCAGGCTTCCCTTTATTAAATGGGCACTTCACTTCTAAAATCCCGCCAACTGGAAAGCATCCGAGAAGACCGTCTGGGGAGGCACCAATCCAATCGAATCGCTCCTCTGAATGGGTTGCAAATCCTAACAAGCTCACATCACGGCCTGTGATACTTTTGTACCTCTCTATAGCTGCTGCTTCATTGAGTACCCCCCACTCCATCGCACCCATTCTAGAAGCTTCCATCAATTGTATATCTGATGCAAATACTTTCTCGTGCCAAAGCTCGTATCGCCGTTTGCCTTTCCAGAAGCCAAGTGCAGTGCTGAAGGTGCTTGTAGTCAGCTTGTCTCGGCGGAGGGCAAACCATTCTTCAGAGCGTTGGGGAGCATCAGATGGGGTGAGGCGGGCAGTTAATATTAATGCTGAAGGGGGGCGGATGATGAGAGGGGTACTCGGAGAAATCAGTTGTGACGCACAGGATGACAAGTTCCCGAAAATTCGAACTCCATGCATTTTCTTCCGGGAAGGTGGAGTCACTGTTTTATGGTGAATACTACTGAATCTAGTGACGCAGGCGTTGGTCATTGCTGAGCTATTGGGCTATTGGGCTATTGATGGCAATTTTAGCTGCTTGAAGGATTCTCCAAAGCCACACACTGCTGCAAAGTCAAGTTGCAGAGTCAGGGCAAAGACTTATTGGCAAAGACTTATTAGCAAAATCGAAATCCTGTAAAGTCGTCATATTATAAAGATTGTTTAAAAAACTTAAGTAATAACGTGTATACAAAACTTGAGCAACGGTTGCTCCAGCTGAAGAAGCAAAAAAGCAATTTGTCGGGCAAAGTAAACTTTTAAGAACGGCAAAAGTGTAATGTAGATATATATCATATGAAATACAGGCAGTAGAGAAATACTTCTATTTCCTTTATTGTTCTCTATCTATAGTTTCTTCTAAGATATTAGAGAGAAGATAGTAGAGTATAAAATCTGGTTGGTATTTCACCTGCCAGAAGTCTGGCTCAGATTCTAGTCCTACTACCAGGTAAATGCATAATTCATCCTGATTTGATGGCTGAAGAATCTTTTTCCTCCAAGCAAAGAATCAAATTCCAAACTTAAAACACATACTACTTCTGTTCTGCAAACATCTGAAACACTTCAAGATGATCTGGTCTAAGTGTTCTCCTCTATATATGCATACTGAAAAGTATACATTACCAATAATTCATACTTGCAGACTACTCACAGAAAATACAATACGATGCACAGATATTAATGGCAGTATGGTCAAACTAAGACAAGCCACAATTGCCAATCAGTGGGAATAAAGAAATGACCATGGTAAAGTATCAAATTCAAGGTAACAACTAGGCCAAAGGAAATCCAGAAAATGAAAGAGAAAACAGGCACTATGTTTAAAATAACCAAGCGCATTTCTACAATCCCACTTGGTAAGAAATCAGAAGATAAAAACATCGGTCAACTAACTTCTTGGTTATCAGTTCTTTTCAGATTTTTAACCTATTTTTGTCTCATAAACTATAAGCATAAGCTGTATCAAATATTCTAGCACAAATTCTCAAAACAAGAAAAGTCATAAACAACCCCCACGACCTGAAACTACTACGGAATATGTATTTTTAATAGTCCATGCCACTGGAAGGTATCAAAAAACCCCTTCAAATCCCCATTCCAAATATTTAAACGAATAATAAAAAATTTCCAAAGCAGTACACTCTCAACTAAGGAGATCCTAATAACAACATTTCCAAAAACTTGCTCAAAATCTGTCAAAAGATTTCACATTTTTCTCAGCTGAAAAAGCATTTTAATTAACAAAATTTAGGCTTTTCTGAACAAATAACCCATAAATAAATTAACCCAGAAAACTAACAATCTATGTTGTTAGTCACAGAAGCTGCGCAACGTGTAAAGCAAGGACCAATTCATAGTTAAAAATCACAACTTCAATGTATAATTTGGGAAATGATTAAAAAAAAGAAAAGGGACTAATTGACCACATAAAACAGAGAGAAAGAGAAAACAAACATTCAAGAAAACAAAAACCCAATATTGGTAGAGGCGAAACAAAGATGATTGATTACAAATTGAAAGTAAAAGTCTTGAGTGTGAGGTGTTTATTTCTTTACCTGAAAGACGGCTTAGAGATTCGGCTGCTGATTTTTGGTATGCTAATATACCAAGTACAATACTGTGTATATAACATATATATGTATGTATTATTGAACCGGTTCGACCTCCATTGCTAAGAAGAAATCAATCAAAAGTTTTTAGGGTTTATGGGTTTAGAGAGAGAGAGAGAGAGAGAGAGAGGAGAGGAGACAGGTCGTTTGGCAATCAAAAAAACACTCTGTTCTAAGCTTACTTCAGAAACGGCGTCGTGTCCACTGCACCAGCCCAAAAACTTCAGCCCAGGCAAAAAATTAGGTCATTCATAATTTGGACCGGATATCGATGTTTGGACTGCTAGTGTTAATTCTAACCACTTCAATTTATTACGTTTGGTATTAAAAAATAAATAATTTATTTTTTAAAATATAATTACCGTTTATTTTTACGAGATAAATTAAATAAATTATAATTATTCAATTAAAATAAACTATTTAAATTATCAAAATAAGATTTGTAATGAATTTCACCACTCCAAACAACACTCTCCATCCAACTAGACGGGAGGAATTCTCCTTCAAAAAGTATTAATTTAGGTCTCAGTTGGCCTGTAACAATTTTAGTTAAAAAGTTAAAAAATTACTAATTAAAAAAATTATAATTTATATTAAAAAGTCAAAAAATTTTTTTTTTTTTTACTTTTTGTACATCTTTTTGTAAAAAAATAAAAAGTCATTTTAAACATACTAATTTTTTTATCTCATATTTTAACCAAAAAATCAAAAAATTATTAAAATAGCCCATTCTCAAAGGAGGCTGCTATTAAAAAATAAAATAGACTAAGACAAAATATAATATTCAAATCATAAATATTTCACTTTTTCTTTCACAAAATTACAAAAAAAAAAAAAATCAAAAATTCTTTCCAAATAAAACTTTTTTAGTCAAGTTAAAATAACTAAAAAAAAAATTAAAAAGTCAGGTTAAATTTATTTTGTTTTTTTGTTTTTTCAAACAAAGGCTAACCATTTTCATTTCTATGTCAACAAATAATCTATATTAATTTAACTCACCCCTAAAAAAATCTATATAATTTCAATAATTTTAAGTTTATTGAAAAATAAATAACTAATGTAATTAAGTTAATTTTATAAAATTTATTATATTTTTTAATATTATCCATTTAGTTCTTAAAATTCTTAATTTTATTTAATACGGTTCATTCAATTAAAAACATCATCTAAATTAATAATGGTTAAATATAATTTAATCAGTAAAAATATTATTTATTAAAATTTAAACAACTTAAATATAAAAATTATTTTTATTTATTATATTAAAATGAGGGATGAAAAATAAAATATGTGTTATAGTTGTCAAATTTCATGAATGATTTGGTAAAAAAAATTTAAAAATACTAAACATGGCAAGAGTAATAGATGAGCATTAACAGTATAATTTAAGTTGTTCAAATTATAAAAATAATATTTTCATTCATTAAGTTAGGTTATTTAAAAGAAAATTTACTTCTAAATTTTATTATGAGAAATGGCGATTCATTTTAGTTTAAGAATTTTTTTATAGACTAATTAGTCCCATTAATTTTGAAAAGATATATTTAATATATTATTTAAAAATTAGATTTACAGTTATACCTTTATTTCTATTATGTTCCTTATCTTCTTCTTCTTTTTTATTTTTATTTTTATTTTTATTTTTATTTTTTATGCGCTAGAAAGATAAAGTACACAATATATGAGAATCAATTTGGGATTAATTTTTATATAAAAAAACTTTTTTATTTTGAAAACATTTCAAAAGGAATATAAAAATGACTTAAAATATGAGATTCTTTAAACATTCCAAAAATATGTGAGATTTTTCAAACATTTCAAAAGGAGTTAAAGGTTCGTTTGGCAAGATGGTTTGTGGCTAAAATAGCCACAAAAGACAAAATAGGCTATTTTAGCCATAACAAACAAAACATCACATCCAACTCATAATCATTACACTCTTCTCTCATAAAAAAAGTCAAAAAAGCCAAAAAACCCTTCCCAAACCAAACTTTTTAGCCCAAGCTAAAATAGTCAAAAAAAGCCAAAAGGTCAAAAAGCCAACCCACTTCCCAAACCAAGCTTTAGCAAGTTTTGGCCAAATGTATAATTTCAAATTGTAATACTCCAATGTAATACTTAAACGTAACACTCTAATGTAATACTAAAAAAAAAAAAAAAAAAAAAATCTTCGTACAATACCATAATGTGACACATAAATAAACTCCTTACTATACTTTTCTCAAACGTAACATACAAAAAAACTCTTTAATGTATTTTTTCCAAATGTAACACTTTAATATAACACTCTAAAAAACTCCTTAGTGTAATATTTTATTGTAACACACAAAAAATCTCCTAAGTGTAATACTCTAATGTAATACAAAAAAAAATTCTTAGTATACTTTTCTTAAATATAACACTCTAATAAAATATTAAAAAAAACTCCTTAGTGTAACACTCTAATGTAATACAGAAAAACTTGTTAGTGTAACATTCTAATATAACGCATAAAAAAATTTCTTAGTGTACTTTTTTAAACGTAGTACTTTAATATAACACTTTAAAATTTTTTTTGGTGTAACACTTTAATATAATACAAAAAAAAAAAAAATCTTTGATATACTTTTTTCAAACGTAACTCTCTAATGTAACAAAAAAAAAAATGTACTTTTTCCAACCGTAACGCTCTAATGTAACACAAAAAAAAAAAAAAAAATTTCAGTGTATTGTTCTTAAATGTAACCCTCTAATGTAATATTAAAAAAGAAAGAATGTGAGATTTTTCAAACTATTCCAAAAGGAGTACAAATATTCCTTAGTAAGTTTTGAGTAAATGTATAATTTCAAACTGTGAGTATTACGTTTGGAAAAAGTACACTAAGAAGTTTTTTTAAGTGTTTTTATGTGTTGCATTGGAATATGTTACATTGAAGTGTTACATTTGAGATTACGTTGATTGGAGTGTTACGTTTGAGAAAAGTACACTAAGGAATTTTTTTTTTGGTGTGTTACATTGAAACGTTACTTTTAAAAAAAGTACACAAAGAGGTTTTTTTTTGAATGTTACGTTATTACGTTTAGGAAAAGTACACCACTGAGTTTTTTAATTTGTTACATTGAAGCGTTATGTTATTGGAGTGTTACATACGAAAATTTGTTTGGTTATGAGTTTTGGAAAGAGTTTTCAAAACTTAATTCAAATTGTTATAACTCATAACAAAACACACTACTTTCACATTATTGAAAATTCTGATCAATACTCATAACCAAATTTTTTTTAAAATTCAATTAAAAAAATTTATTATTAACAAAAAATAACATTAATCAATTTTTTAATTGAAAATACTACAAAGGAAATAATTTTTTTTCAAAATAAATATTCAAAAATTTAAATCATAAATATTTAAATAATTTAAATAATCTAAAAAATTTAATAAGTAAAAATTAAAATAAATATTTAAAAAATTTCAATCATAAATATTTAAATAATTTAAATAATCTAAAAAATTTAATAAGTAAAAAATTAAAATAAATATTTAAAAAATTAAAATCATAAATATTTAAATAATTTAAATATTCAAAAAATTTAAAATGTTAATATTTTAAATTTAAAAACAACTCTACACTCAAATCGTAACCATACACATAAAACAAAACTCAATTAAGAAATTATTTTAAAACTCATAACCAAACACATAACTCGAAACTCCATATTACTTTCACAATTCTACACTCAAATCGTAACCAAATACATAACAAAAAAATTAAAATATTTAAAAATATTTTTATAAAATAGAGTTTGAATTTATTTTTATAAAATATTTTAAAATTTAAAAAATTAAAATCGTAATATTTTGAAATTAAAATATTCAAAAAATTTAAAAATTAAAAAAATCGTAACATATTTAAATATTAAAATATTTAAAATCGTAACAAAATTAAAATATTTTAAAAAAATATTAAAAAAATTAAAATATTGATTTGAATTGACTTTTGAATTTTGTGTTTGGTTATGAGTTTGAAAAATAATGATTATGTTTTGAATTGAATTTTGAGAAATGGGTGTAGAATTATGATTTGAAAGTTTAAAATAAACAACACATTCAAATTAATCGGTGAAACTATAATTTGAGAGGCTTACCAAACGAAACCTAAAACTTCTATAATGCAAATTGTCAAAATATGTAATTTTATATTTTGAGAAACTCACTTTTATTTTTAAAAAATTAAACCTAAACATGTAAGTGATTACCTTTTTATGTAATTTTCACTTTAATAGGATATTTAGATTTTTAAGAAAAAAGGAGAAGTCTAAACAATTCATAAAATCACATTTGAAACTCGTTGGTGCGTCATCCTTGTTTAAATTCAATTGAATAATATGAATTAAAATTAAATAAAAATATAACAATAATTAAAAAAAGAAGAAGAAATTAATGTGATATTTCCCCAAATTCACAGCATATTATGATATTATCATGATCACTATCTCTGCAACACAGTCCAACCTATTTCTCTGTGAACTTCACCCTCAACTTCAACACAATCTCTCTCTCTCTCTCTCTCACTCTCTCTATATATATATATATCTCAAACCATGTACTTACCAGAGAAGCCTCGACCGATGGGTTTCTACAAAGAGGAGGTTGAAGAAGAAGAAGAAGAAGATGGCCGAGACATGATGATCGAGGTAGCCTCCAATGGCGAACTCCCACCTCACCACCACCATCAGACGGCGGTGCTCGGCGGCGACAACAATAACAACAACAACAGCAGCGGTGGCGATGAAGACAGCCACGACATCAACAAGGCACCGAAGAAGCGAGCGGAGACGTGGGTCCAAGACGAGACTCGAACCCTAATTTCTCTCCGGCGAGACATGGACAACCAATTCAACACCTCCAAGTCGAACAAACACCTTTGGGATCAGATTTCGTCGAAGATGAGAGACAAGGGTTTCGATCGATCGCCGACGATGTGTACGGATAAGTGGAGGAACTTGTTGAAGGAATTCAAGAAGGCGAAGCAATTGGATCGAGGAGGAGGAGGGAGTGGTGGGGGTGGTTTGGTTAAGATGTCGTATTACAAGGAGATTGAAGAGATTCTTAGAGAGAGAAGTAGGAATTCGGTGGAGTATAAGAGCCCTACTACTACTACTACTACTACTACTACTACCATGACTTCTTCTAAGGTCGATTCCTACATTCAGTTCTCTGATAAAGGTGATTTCTTTTGCTGTGTTTCTGTTTGGTTGCTGAGAATTTGTAGGAATTTACTAAGAGCATCTCCAATCCTTGGTCAATTTTTCATCTAATTTGATTCTAAATTTGAGTGAAAAACTTGATTTGATATGAACTATTCTAATAAATGAATAAATAAATATCATCTTTTCAAATTTTCATCAAATTCTGATTTGATGAATTGTCAATTTGATGAAAAAATGGTTCTCCCTTGATTTGATGCACATTTGATGAATGGATTGGAGATGATTTCTCGCTACTTTTTCATGAAATTTAAATTTGATGAAAAAAGGGTTCAGGATTGGAGATGCTCTAAGTAGATGGAGTGTTTTGGTGAAACTAAAATGGGGGTGAGAAAGTTCAAATTTTTACTCCTTTAATTTCAAAATTAATTAATTTTTTAAAAGAGAATTGAATTCGAATTGGAAATAGGGCTCTTAATAGTGGGTAATAGGAAGTATGTATGATGTTACATGACTTGCATTAAATTAATGATGTCATTAGTTATACAATACAGAACTAAATGCAGAACGTGATGAAAAGAGAAGGGGAAAATTGAGGATTTTACATGGAGTGCGATCTGATGGATGTGTATTGTAGTGGTTGTTCATTGCCGTTGGTTCAATAGTAGGTATGGTTTTAGTAGTCAAAGCTCCAAATTTTTCTATTTTGAAGTCCTAGCACTAGGTGTGGGAAACTTCAGATTGTTCAGAATCAGAAGGACTATATTTCAGTGGATTCTTGAGTTACCTTTGAGAAATGGGGGAAGCTTTAATGCTTTGTGCAATCCGTGCTGCAACAAGCTCACAGATTTTTAGAAGATTGTCCCTCTCCTCTTGCTTTTCTTTGTCACTACATGTTGGGGGCCCATTTCCTGGAAAATGCTTTAGGAGTGTTAGTGCATTATTATCTACTCATTCCTTAAGTTTTGTTGCTTTAACCTTGCTAGTGTAGCAGAAGTTCTATTGCCTCTTGATCTGGAAATTTTTAATTGTCCTTTCTGGTTTGGTCTTTTGACAAAGTCTAATTCATTATTGCCCTGTTCTTAATTTAAAGGATATATTTACTAACAGAAATGATGCTGTTTGTTTGATACAATATTATAGCAGTGCTATTAATTAAAACAATTGATTGACTGGTTTTGTTTATGCAGGTATTGAGGACACTAGTATCACATTTGGACCTGTTGAAGGTATACATTGGAATTTGGGTTTCCATTACACTCTTTTATGTTTTATGTTTGACAGTTTCTCTGGTCTTAGTGTGATTGTGGTTATGTTCTTTTTCAATTACAAGATTTTTCTCTACTTCTGTCTTTAAGTAATGATTGAAAATATCATAATGGCAACTAAAAAAGGGAGACAACCTTACACGATGTAAACAGATGAAAACAAAAACCATGTAGTCTCCTATATATCTACAGGGATATCAAATCCCCCCAAAAATTCAACAAAACCTGTACTTTATGTGCATGTGCTTATTATTAATGAAAAAAAAGTTAATATTAGTTCAGTAAAGAAAGCTTAATCCTGGTTCTATGTGAACTAAGCTCAAATAAGTATGGGCTCGTGAACACTTTCATAGATCTTCCAGTGCTGTTTCTGTTAGTCCAGGGTGTTCGGAAGGGATTAGGCTCAAACTTTAACATTGGTATTGTTTGCAAAAATTGGCTGCCTATATAGATTTGACACCCTGTTCTCACTTTGGCTAGTACTTCCTGTATTTTTAATATATATATACATTTATTCATTAGTTTCATTTTCTCTAAAAGAAACTCTGCAGAGCTGTGTTGCATTCATATGTATTTCCATTATCATTTATGGTTGTACGGCCCACAGGCCTATAAATACCCCACTACCTACTTTCTTGATGTGGTTATTTTTTTGTTTGAGTTCTGGTTAGGGTTCTTTCTCCACTCTTTCAAATTGCTTGGCCATCTGACTGTTCACTTGATAATTGCACTTTCTATTTCATCTGCCTCTTTGTGCCTGTAAATTACGAGAGATAACGACATTTGTCCTTACAAAATTCTTGGTGTGCAGCTAGTGGCAGGCCAACACTCAATCTAGAAAGACGTTTGGATCATGATGGACATCCTCTTGCCATCACTGCAGCCGATACAGTTGCAGCAAGTGGAGTTTCCCCTTGGAATTGGAGAGAGACCCCAGGAAATGGTTAGTCTTGTTAATTATATTCAGTGCACATGTGAATTATTTAGTTAAAATTTGTTGAAATATCATTATGTTTGTGTCTTTATGCTTCAACTTGCTTGTTGCTTTGGGTTTTGCACTTTATTCTGTAAATTCGTGTTTTGGTCACAGAAAAATGCTTTCAATGGGAAATGACTTGCCCTAATGAATGTTTCATTGCATCTTTGCACAAGTTTGAGTGACCAGTTCTCAATGTTTGAGGAGATCATGTGACCCGTGGAGCTCATTATGACAAGTCTATAGCTTCAAATTATATATATATAATCTCCTCCATTTTGGCAGGTGAGCAGTGTAACTCATATGATGGAAGGGTTATAACTGTCAAGTGGGGAGATTACACAAAAAGAATTGGTATTGACGGCACTGCAGATGCCATCAAGGAAGCAATCAAGTCAGCTTTTAGATTGAGAACAAAGCGCGCATTTTGGTTAGAAGATGACGATAATATAGTTCGGACTCTTGACCGGGACATGCCTTTGGGAAATTATAATCTTCACCTTGATGAAGGTAATGAATACTCACGTCCCAACCCTAGTCTTTGTAATGGCTTTTATGTTCTCTCAAAATGTTTTCTAATTTGCTCATTTGAAGTTTCAAGTATGCCCCTTAAATCATTATGCCTGCTATTTTTTTTTTACTTTTTCTTTTCAACAAAGTTTCTTCATTTTGCCACTTTAAATGTTTAATTTTGTTAAAATTTTCTCTCATAAAATTTAATTTATTTCTCTCTCTTCTCTCTCATATTTTTTTCTGCACCCCTCTATCTATTTTTGTGTGTCAACATCTTGACATAATTTCATCAGCATATGTACACATTTGAAATTATGATTATCATAATGTTCTGGAACTAAAATTAAAATCAAATAACTATTAAAAATAAATAAAAAAAGAAAAATAATTCATTAATTCGAGGACAACTTGGGTAGATTGATAACCAAGTAGGCCTAGCCTATTTGGCCACTAATGACTTTCTTAAGGGCTTAGTCCCAAAGGGGAGGTCATAGGTTCAACTCTTCTTAGGGGAGTTAGAGGCAAGCACTTTTGTGCTTTGCAAAGGTAGGGAGGCTAACTTCTACAGGTGCTAATCTAACAATTAATAACAACTAACAATTGACTTTCGCTGATTAGAAAAAGAAAAAAAACTTGGATTGATTGATACAAAAACCTCAGTTAATTGTTGTCATTACTGATTGTTAACCCGGGTTTTCTGTTCTCAGGCTTGACGATAAAAGTGTGCCTGTATGAGGAGTCGGAACACATGCCAGTCCACACAGAAGACAAGACCTTCTACACTGAAGATGATTTCCGGGACTTTCTCTCGCGCCGGGGTTGGACATTTCTCAGAGAGTATACCGGGTACAGGAACATTGATAGCATGGATGATCTTTGTCCTGGCGCAATATACCGTGGTGTAAGTTGAAGCCAGGAAAAGGATGCTTGTTCAGCTTCTGATGTGAAACATTTGGGAAGTAGACTTGATGTAAATTCTTGCTACCTTTTCATCATCATAGAATGGTTCCAATAATCTTGGAATAATTTTGTTAAGTCGTGTTTGGATGTATTGTGGGAACATATTGAACGGGTTTTTGTACGCATCATTTTAGCTTAAAAACACGGTTATTCTAGGTTTTCCCTGAGATCAGTATATATTACTTTGTTTTACGAGAATAGATAGATTGGATTATCTTAGGTGAATAATTAGATTACTCCTGGTTTTGGTTTTCTTACAATAGAAGAAATAAAGTTGATAGGAAAATAGTAGATGATCTGTTTCAAAACTATACTTGTTATTAATTACTCTTATTTTTGAATTTATATAGTTGCAATTATTAAATAATTTTTCTTTGTTATTGATTGATAAAGGGTTTAAAAGCAATTCAAGTTAGTGGACTAAGACCCGTGATGAACATCCGAGCTCAGCAACACTGGACTCGAGTCGACTCAACTGGATTTTTGCCCAATTAGACAGGAATTACGTCCTTTGAAATACTACTTTCATACAAAATAAAATGTATTGATAAATTATGCATCACATTTTAAAAATATTATAATTGTAACATTTATTTATTGATTTGAAAATTAATCTGAGAAGTTAATGTAGCATTGGCATTTTGGAAAACAAAGTAATGCCTTGTATTAAGAAGGCAAACTCTAATTACCAGCGGATCTGTGGCGCAATGGTAGCGCGTCTGACTCCAGATCAGAAGGTTGCGTGTTCGATTCACGTCAGGTTCAATTTATTTTGGTTTAGAAATTTTTTTTAGTGAATATTTTAATCAATTTTTTTTTTTTTCTGGGTTTAGAATTCTAATACACTTTAAAAGTACAAAACTTGTAAAAACAAAAAATCAATACATTTTTTGGCAGTGGAAGAACATAATGTTAATATGCTTTGGACGATTCACATCTCACAGTTGTTGATGAGTCGCGCTCTAACACTGAGCTAATAAAGGATTGACGATATCAATAAATGGGTGGTTTATGGCTAGAAGATGGCTGGTCAGACTGTGTGGGTTGGTTACTCTTCCTGAAGATTACCTGCAAACTGATTGAGTAATCGCGTTAACTCCTGTATAGTCTGATGTCGTAGACCGGGCTGTGTTTCTGTTTTTGTTTTTTTAATTTATTAGAACCTACTCTAGCCTAGATGTAAGGGCAAAGGGATCACCCGTAACACCCCACTGCGGCATGGGACTGCGTTAACTAATGCATACATCCATATGAATCACATAAAGTGAAAAGAATAGGAATAAAGATATAATTGAAGCTCTGCTATTACAAGTAATTACAACCTTATGTATGATTTCTGATATATGCCTCCTTTTTTACTTTTTTATTTTTTTTATTTTTTATACTATGACTACACTATTCAATCACTACCCTCACCGCAACTAGTCTTGGATGATCTCCTCAGAAATTCCATCACCAACTTTGAGAATCAGTAACTGAGTTGGGGAATCATACTCCACAATCTTCCCTGTACCAACCAAAACATTGCATTTATAATCTTGTAAGTCTTAACCCATTTCACACAAGCAAATGAAAAAAAGCTAAATAACACTTCCAAAGAACAAAATTTCGTTTCTTTTCCATTAAAAACGTCAGTGAGATACTGAAATTCTAATATGTTTCTACCAAAACATACTGAAATGCACCGGAACACACCAAAACAGTGAGTTGTTTCAACATTTATTAAGAATATTTAACTATGCTCATTTCTGTATGCTTTTTTTTTTTTGAAAAGAAAAGTATTGAATTTATTAGAGAATCCGATAAACTACTAGGAGAAGATAAAACAAGCAAAATTAAGTTACTTTCTTTCATAATTAAGTCACTTTATTCATAATTTCTAGTTTTTGTTTTCAACATTTTCAAATTTTTTCAATTTTTTTCCCCCTTATGTTTCCGAAACATTTACACTTCCAAGCTAATTGAAACAATATACCACAACGAAAATTTTGATCTGTACCTTCATCAAGGACTAGAACCAGGTCACTGTCAACAATGGTGGGTACACGATGGGTGACAGTGATGACTGTAAAATCTCCCGTTTCTTCTTTAATTGTTTTCTGAATTAGGTCATTGGTTGCTGTATCTATTGAAGCGGTAGCCTCATCCAACACCAGGATTTTCCTCTTCGGAAGTAGCACTCTTGCCAGGCAGAGAATCTGCCTCTGTCCAACACTCCAATTTCCTTCATCTTCATCAACTGCAATGTTTTCACATCTTAATTATTAGAATTCAGCAATTACATGATATGTAATTGTATTGGCCCTAGTAGACGAAGAACATACGGAATTCCAACGAAGAAAGTGATCATCCGTCGAGATGTATACAAATTCCATGGAAGAGCTTTGGACGGCCGTTCAACCTTTTGTTATGGTAGCTTTTGAGGTACTGTCGCAGGTGCCCGATCAACCACAGGTGGCGGCTCAAGAGGCGCTGCCGCAGGCGCCAGCACCAGAGGAATTTCCCCAAGATGCCATCTGGGGGGAATTAGACCAGCCTCTGATCAGGGATGAGGAGCGCTTTGCCGGACTGAAAAGAAGACCTCTATCTCATAGCATCAATTTGAGTAAGGAAGTAGACCATACTCTCCTTGACGATGAGATCACTACTCGAATGGGAGTAGAGATCAAGCTTGAAAGGGCTCTACGTCAGCGGGGCTATCCCCCAATAAGCATCAATGCCAATCGGGATAAAATCCGAGGATTTCTTTTTTATTCAAGGGGGCGACCCCTTTCAGAATCTACTTTACTAGCATATCTAGAGGGAATGGAAAAAGACTTTGAAAAAAGTCGTTCATTTGAGATTCTCTGTCACGTCCCGAACCCGTTCTTAAAAGTTCGGGCATGATCTATGCAGACATGGACATTAATCCTGACATACACAATATAGGGGGCCTGAACGGAAGCATTATATATCGAGGAACAATATCAAAACATATCCATTGAGCTACCATTGACATACCAGGATCACACACATCATAACAGGAATATAACATACGGAAACACGTATCCGAGCATCGGTTACATACATACGTTTATGCAGGCCTAGCCCTAAGAATGGGCGTATAACAAAAATATTAATTACAGACAACCCAAGACAGGTAGTTAGACTACAAGTTTAAACTTGACAAAAGTCTACAAAAATGGGACGGATCCACTTAAGTGCCTGAACATATCGGGTTGACAAAAGTAAACGTGCTTCAGGAGTTAAGACTGGCTCCCGGGTTGATTACCTATAGAAACAGATAAATGTGGAGTGAGCGAAGCTCAGTGAATAATAATACCAAGATAATTCAATGCGTAATTTAAGTCATAACTCATAACCATGCGTATGTGACTGCAGAGCTCATAAGGTTAGTCCAATGCTATGTTACTTTCAGAACGGCCTTAGGCCCACAAATAACAGAACGGCCCTTGGCCCAGAAATAACAGAATGGCCAGAATGGCCATTGGCCCAGAAATAACAGAATGGCGCTCGGCCCAGAATGCTTCAGTTGTACACAAATTCCTTTCACATTTACATTCTCATCACGTTTCAGTCAAGATTATGTAATGTAGGAACTTACGGAAAACATACGGAAAACAAAACATTGATAACGGTAAGCATTAACGGAAAATGAATACATATTCCTTGCACTATTACTCACTGTGTGGTGGCGGGACGCGACTTCCTCCTGGAGTGTGCCCTACACATACATAGAACTCACAAGTTAGTTCAAAGTCTTCTTACATTCGCATTCCAGTCGTTAACTTCCAGTAAATAAAGGAACACTGTAACAATTTCAAATACTCATTTCACACATTCCAGAGGGTCAAACAGGTCAAAAGAAGCAAACCATGTTTTTCAACATGGGCCGTGTCACAGCCCAAACTCGCCCCTAAAAGTTCGGGCATGACCCATACAGAAATAGACACTTAACCTGATATACATGTCATATAGGGCCTGAACGGAAGCATTTAATATAAGAAAATAACATAGAAAAGTATCCATTGAGCTAGACCTAACATGCCAGGATCACATTCGTGAGAGTCATCATTTATTTTTAGACATCCCATACACATACATGACCGCATAAACGAACATTGATATAGAAAGGGGTCACATACATACATTTTAAACTTAGGTAAATAATTAAATTGCAAGCCAAAATCTTAACAAAACTTGACATAAATGCATAGACTTGGTCTGGGAGCCTGGGCATACTGAGGTTGACAATTGAAGGGTGAGCTTTAAGGGTTAAGACGGACTCCCAAAGTGATTACCTACAGAACAGACATAATACAAAGTGAGCGAAGCTCAGTGAATAATAGTACACAAACGATTCAATGCTCAACTTGAATTATAATACATATCAATGCATACATAAATAATGAGGCATAAGGTTAATTGATTCTGTATTAATTCTTGAACGGCCTAAGGCCCAGTCTTGAAACATATTGACTTGAAACATAATATCCTGGAACATAATGGCTTTAAGCCCTTAAACAAAGTGGCGATAGCCCTTGAACATAGTAGCATTAAACTTTTAAACATGGTGGCGTATAGCCCTTGTACATATGGCATGAAGCCCTTGAAAAGTTGGCATAAAGCCCTTGAACATGTGGCACGAGGCCCTTGAAACATATGGCACGAGGCCCTTGAAACATGTGGCACGAGGCCCTTGAACATATGGCACGAGGCCCTTGAAACATGTGGCACGAGGCCCTTGAACATATGGCACGAAGCCCTTGAAACTTATGGCATAAAGCCTTTGTAACATATGTCACTAGGCCCTTGAAACTTGTTGGCATTAAAGCCCTTGAAAGTGGCATAAAGCCCTTGAAAATGGCATAAAGCCCTTGTAACATATTGGCATTAAAGCCCTTGAAAGTGGCATAAAGCCCTTGAAAATGGCATGAAGCATACTTAAACTTGTAACATATACTTGAAACATACCTGAAACATCCTTGAACTTGTAATATACTTGAAACCATACTTGAAACATACTTGAACTTGTAATTTACCTGAAACCATACTTGAAATATGCTTGAGACCATACTTAAACCATACTTGAAATATGCTTGAATTTACAACATACGTGAACTTGTAACATGCGTATACTTGTAACATATTTGGACTTGTAACATACATAGACTTATAACATACTTGAACTTATAACATATTAAACTTGTATATACTTGAACTTATAAACTTACTTAAACTTATGCATATTTGAACTTGTCACATATATCAACTTGTAACATTCTTGACTTATAACATACGTAATCTTGTAACAGACTTGAACTTAGAACATACGTAAACTTGTAAACATTCATTAAGTCATAACGTAACATATCAGAAAACAGAGCCTTTCTTGTCATATTATGCCATTATTGTGCGCCTAACAAAATAAAATAATTCATATTCTTATGTGGCCACATAATGATGTTAAACTTTTGCATTCATGTGTAACACAACAAAATAACTTCAGATTCATATGGATTCACATAGTTTTCCAATTATTCTGATTCTTCGAAGATGAACATCAGTTCCACTTATCCTTTAAGAAATCACATAGGATGCTTATAAATAACAAAGGGTTAATATTTGTCATTAACAGAACAAAGGATTCCAAAATCATACCGACGCACGCGAATCTTTCAGCGTTCATGTCAGTTCATATTGATTTCCAATGGTCATAAATGTTCGTATAACACTTACAAAGAACAGAGCATTAGTAACAATGATTATCAACAATAGATAAAATATACATTTTTGTACTACTACTCACAGTGATTAGATGCTTGGTCCGCCTCTGTAACTGACCCTACACAATTCATAATACACATAGAAATCGGGTCACATATAATTATTCCGTTCTTAACTTGTTTAATTCTCTTTATACCAATTACACATTAATTTGTAATTCAACATAATTCCAACTAAATCCTTGAATCCTATTTCAACATTCCACAACCGAGTTCATGTCATCTATATCCTTAATAGATTATTTCCCCAATTTTTCCTTTACATTATAGCATGAATTCCAACATTTATAGCAAAGTTCATTCGCAAATTTTAAACATAATTTCCAAACATTTCTAAATTCCAATTAAACTTGTACATATACAATTCAATATCTCAATTTCATTATTCTACTTTCAATTTGGGCCAAATCATTGGTTATCATCATTAATCAACCTAGGGTTTCACGAAAAACCTAGGAATTTCAAGAAAAAAATCCAAATTTTTTAACCCATATTTTTTGTTCCAATTTCCTCATTGATTACAAGTCTAAAGTTCATAATCCATCACCTTAACCCAGCAATTACATCTCCAACATTATAAACCCGAAATCCCCCAATCTCAAGTTAGACATAATATGTTCAAAACTATAAATCTTGTATTTATATACTCAAAATACCATAAATCCATACTCAAAATACCATCAATCCATCCATGAATGCACTATTGAAAGGGAATAAGGACTCCTACCTCAAGATTCAAGCAAGAAAAGCAAGCTTTGAGAAGAATCCTCCACAAATTCGAATTTCAATCGGTTGAAAATGTTGCCCCTTTCTTGTTCTCCATCCTTGGTGCAAGATCTATGGTGGATTTGTTGAGAAAAGTGGAGGAAATCAAGGTTTTGGAAGCTAGGGTTTCGGACATGGAAGAGGGGAAAAGAAGAGAGGAAAAGAAAATGCAAGAAATGAGCTCAAAATTACGTTTTTGAGCTGCTGCCCCGCACATCGCCGCACGTGCGCCGCATTTCCCGCACGTGCGGTCCTGCTTCCAGCATAGATATGAAAACTTCAAACATGCGTAACTCTCTCATCCGGACTCCGTTTTAGGTCATTCTTGTGTCCAAATTGAAGCCCCGAAAATAATCTTTCCAATGGTTCTAACCTCACATCCAAATTCAAAGTGTGGAAAAAGAAAAGGGCAAAAGAGTGACGGCTGATCGTAGTCGAATTATTCGAATTAAAGTTTTTGGTCCAATCTTACTCTACCATCACACCACTACTTCAATCAATGCCCCAAAATAGATAAAAACATTCTCAATTCCAGTAGATATAGTTGAATTAAAACACATTAACCCCTAATTAAATAAGGATGACTTTTGGGGTCATTACAGTTTATGGCTGGACTTCAAGATGAAGTTGCCTACGTATCCCAAAGATGGGAATCAAGCTTTACGTAGTTCGGCTTGGGTTCACTCGAGTATTAATGCTCTCCTTTTGTGCTCTAACTTTTGCCAAGGCCGCCCTTTGCAGGTTTTCAACATTGCGAGCTCAGTTTTTATAATTTCAAATTTTTTGTGCTCTAACTTTTGCCTAGGTCGCCCTTTCGGGTTTTCGACCTAGCGAGCCTCTCAGGGAAAATATTTCTTCAACTTGTCCATGTTGATCGGCTGGGAGAACTCCAGGCCATCTAGGTCCATCAGAACGACAGCTTCACCCGACCAAATAGACTTGATAATGTAAGGACCAGTCCAATTGGGTCTGAACTTGCCCCTAGGGTCGTGGATGGGAGCTCAGTTGTCTTTGAGTACCAAATCTCCTTCTTTCAAGTTCCTGGACTTAACTTTCTTGTTGAAAGCCCTGGCAATTCGTCGTTGATAACCTTGAACGTGGTATAGTGCTTTCAGCCTTTGCTCGTCGAAGAGCATGAGTTCTTCAAATCTGCTCTGCTGCCAGTCTGCCTCAGCTATCTGACACTCAGCCAAAACTCGCAATGACGGAACCTCAATTTCGATGGGTAGAACAGCCTCCATCCCATAGACCAATGAATACGGAGTCGCTCCAGTAGAAGTTCTAATTGACGTTCGGTAGCCCTACAGAGCAAACGGCAACTTATCTGGCCAGTCCCGATAGGTTTCCACCATCTTCTGTAAAATGTGCTTGATGTTCTTGTTGGCGGCGTCAACTGCTCCGTTGGTCTGCGGCCGATATGTGGATGACTTATGAAAAGCCACGTTGTACTTGTCTAACAAGTCGATCACCTCTTTCTTGAAGTGGGAACCATTATCTGAAATGATCTCGTTCGGGACCCCATAGCGACAGATGATGTTGTTCTTGATGAACTTTGCAACACGCAAAGCCTTCAACACCGCGTAAGATTGAGCCTCAACCCAGTTTGTGAAATAATCTATTACAACTAGAATGAACTCATGCCCATTGGACCCCTTCAGACTGACAGCCCCGATCACATCAATCCCCCAGACTGAAAACGGCCATGGCGAAGTCATGTTGTACAGCTTCAATGGCAGAATGTTCATGCGGTTCGCATGGATCTGGCATTTGTGGCATCGCCGGACAAAGCCAATACAATCCTCCTCCATGGTGGACCAGTAGTAACCCTGTCTGAGGATCTTCCGGGCTAGCATCACCCCGTTCATGTGTGCTCCGCACTCTCCTCCATGGATGGCCTCCATCAGGCGCTCTGATTCTTCAGCATCAACACACAGTTTATGCATTCCCAGATGACCTCTCTTGTATAGTTTACCCCCGCAGATGATGAACTGAGCAGCCATTCTTCGTATTGCCCTCTTATCTTTGGCGTTTTCCCCTGGTGGATATTCCTCATTTTCCAAGAAGTTCCAAACATCGTAATACCAGGGGTTCTCATCTTGAACCTCACCTATGGCAGCTATCAGCTCGTAGGCTGGCACGAATTTTTGGTCAATGATGATCAGACTCATCCGGACTTCGAAAGGGATGTCTATCATGGAAGATAGAGTTGCTAGTGAGTCTGCGAACCTGTTGTTCTCTCTTAACAGATGAGCGAAGTTCAGCTTCTCAAACTGAGGAATCAGCATGTCCAAGGTCTGGTGGTAAATTCTCATCTTTTCCTTTTTGACTTTCCAATCTCCCTTAGCTTAGGATACAACAAGGTTCAAGTCCCCGATGACGTCCAACCGTTTTGCCCCTAGTTCTAGGGTAGCTTCTAAACCAGCAATGCATGCCTCATATTCTGCTTCGTTGTTCGAGACTTTGAACCGGAGTTTGAATGCTAGAGGGATATGGGAATTGTCAGGTGCTATCAGCAACACTCCTATCCCATACCCATATTGGTTTGACGCTTCGTCAAAGTACATCGTCCAAGTTTCATCTTCGACATGCAGGATAGCCTCATTTGGGAATAAGTACTCAACTACTTCACCCCCTTCCACTGGGTGATCAGCTAGGAACTCCGCTACTACTCTTCCCTTTACTGACTTGCGAGTCACATACTTCAGATCGAATTCAGAAAGCAGAAGAAACCAACGAGCTAGCCTACCTGTAAGTGTCGGTTTCTCGAAGAGATATTTGATGGGATCTAGTCTCGAAACCAACATTACAGAGTGAGCTAACAGGTAGTGCCGAGCTTCCTGGTAGCCCATACCAAGGCCAAACAAGCCTTCTCCAGCGGAGTGTAGCGGGTCTCATAATCCAGCATCTTCTTGCTCAGATAGTAGATAGCTCTCTCCACTTTGTCCTCAGACTCTTGTGCAAGCATGCAGCCTATTGTAGTTTCAGTCACTGAAAGATACAAGATCAATGGTTTCCCCGGCTTAGGCGGTGACAACACAGGTGGGTTCTGTAGATATTGCTTAATCTGTTCAAAAGCAGCTTGGCATCGGCCGTCCCATTGGAACTTCGTTCCTTTCTTCAGGAGACCAAAGAATGGTTCACAAGTCAAGGTTAATTTTGAGATAAACCGTCTTATGAATTGCACTTTGCCTAGAAAGCCTCGCACCTCCTTTTCAGTCCTTGGTGGTGGCATTTTTAAGATGGCCTTGATTTTGGAAGGATCGACCTCGATACCCCTCTGTGTGATCAAGAACCCCAGCATTTTCCCTGTTGTAACACCAAACATACACTTCTGAGGATTCAGCCGCAACCGGAATTCTCTAATTCTTCGGAAGAACTTTTGCAATACAGTGTAGTGGCCCTCTCTTTCCTTGGACTTGACAATCATGTCGTCCACGTACACCTCAACCTCTTTGTGAATCATGTCATGCAATATCGTGGTTGCAGCCCGTTGATATGTAGCTCCAGCATTCTTCAGCCCAAATGGCATCACCCTATAACAATAGGTCCCCCACGGGGTGGTAAAAGCATTCTTCTCCCAGTCTTCGGGTGCCATTACAATCTGGTTGTAGCCTGAGAAGCCATCCATGAATGAGAGCAATGCATGCCCAGCAGTAAAATCCACTAACTCATCGATATGTGGCAGAGGGAAGTCATCCTTCGGACTGGTTTTGTTCAAATCCCTGAAATCCACACATACCCGAATCTTGCCATCCTTCTTCGGCACCGGAAAGATATTGGCCAACCAAGTTGGGTATTCAGATACCAGCAGGAACCCTGTGTCAATTTGCTTGGTGACCTCTTCTTTGATCTTAAGAGCCCAATCCAGGCGGATCCTTCTGAGTTTCTGCTTAACAGGTCGGGCCTCTGGGTCAAGAGGGATCCGGTGCTGTACAATCTCAGGATCGATTCCAGGCATGTCTTCGTAGGACCACGCGAAAACATCTTTGAAATCTTTTAATAAAGCGACTAGGCGCTCGTGCTCCTCTGAAGACAACGTGGACCCGATCTGGACCAGCTGCGGGTCCTTCTCAGTACCAACATTAATTTGGGTAATTTCATCAACCAACGGTTTTACAAACCTCTCCTGCTCTTCTTCAAGCAAATATTTCAAAACCGGAGGAATTTCTTCCTCGTCGTTTTCATCGAAATTTTGAAAGTCCTGATTAATACAATAAATCAAAGGTACAAAAAAATACTCAAAAGCCACAGCCAATGCATTCTCATTTAACAGTTCCAAGTCGCCTGATTCCTCTATTACAACAGACTCAAAGGAAAAAGAAAAGGACGACCTAGACAGGACTGTGGCATCTGGGTTATCACCCCTAGGAATACCAGACTCAGACTCAGATGAGCTGGAACCTGATTCCGACTCCACAGACTCGGTGGAATCAGATTCCGGCTCACTACCTGACCCGGTGCTGCTTGATAAGAATCCCTCTTTGTACTGCCAGATGAGGGAGGGTGAGATGGACGCATCCAAAATGTTTAAAGGTGGGCTCGCAGCCATTTCATTCCCGATCATAGACACTGAGAGGTCATCCCCCAAGCACTCATGGACGATCGGAGGATCTGAAAGTAGACAAGCCAGTGCTACCCCCATTTCAATTTCGGTGCTCTCGGAATCCACTTCCTTACGCCGCTCAACCTCAGCTGATGGGTCTGTCTGCTCCTCGGCAACATCATCCCCAGACAACTGCAAGTCGAAGAAGATTTCAAGCCCCAGCAAGTGCCTCTTCTCTGCGTTCAACCATGGCTCGGGGAAGCCGCAGAATGGAAAGTTTTCCCCCTCCCGGACCAAGTGTCCGTGCAGGGTGCCCTGAATAGGTCGGTGCATCAGCTCAAAATGCTTCCCGGTCTGCTTGGCTCTGGCTTTCCCAACCATTTCTTTGCCCTTTCTCACCCAGTCCTCTTTGGTGGGCAGATAACCCAAGCCAAAGGTATGCGGGTTGTGCGACACTTCGGCCGATACAGCAATGCCCTTCCAGCCACTTCTTCCTAGTCCCATCCCAGGGACGTGTTGGAGCTTGTTCATGAGATACACAGACTGCTCGCTGACATATAATCCCTCGTCAACAGCTAAGATATTTTGTACTACCCAGGCCTCGGCTAGGGTGAATCCTGACAAGAAGACATCCTCCGTACCATGCTCGATTTCCAAAACCGATGTAGACACTTCTAGCGGGGGATGGACTGATGAATTCCCAAAAACAATAGCCAACCCCTTCCCGTGGGGCTATTTCAACATTTGGTGTAGGGTGGAAGAGACTGCCTTTACCTGGTGCAGCCACGGCCGCCTTAGGAGGAGTTTAAAGGTTGCGGGAACGTCCAAGACATGAAAATCAATCTCGTGTTGTCCTGGACCAACCTTGGTCTGTATCTGCACAATCCCCATCACATCTCTGCTTGTATTATCGTAGGCCCTTATCAGCTGGGTAGTTGGCACGAAGTCTGTGGGCTTTAACCCGATTGCATGTGTTGTCCTCGACGGGCACACATTAATGGCGGATCCCGTGTCGACAAGAACCACTGGTATCCATTTGTCCCTACACTCTACAGAGATGTAGAGCGGTTTGTTATGGTTTGCGCCCTCAGGCGGCAGTTCCTTGTCAGAAAAGGTCAACGTCAGGGAAGCTCCTCCCGGAAAAACCAGTCCTACCAGCTGTTCAAGCGTGGTATCTATTGAGAGTTTGGCCTTATCCATTGCAGAAAGGACACCCTGTCTGTGAACTCTGGAAGCCATAAGCAGTCCCCAGATGGAGATGTCTGCCTGTATCTTCTTCAGCTGTTTCAGCACAGCCTCTTCCTCGAGTAACTTCTCCTTCTGCTTCTCTGCCTCCTTGTCCTTCCCGGATGCTTCTGGTTGATCTAAGTGCGGGGGCTTGAAGTACCGCCTACTCCTAGTCATGTGGTCAACCTCCCCCACATACCAGGTATCATCCGGCTGGCTTTGTCCCCAGTCTTCGTCTGTGTGGGCAAGGCATAGGTCATCATCTTCCCACCACATGCCATCGGCAGCCGACAGACACCTGTCCGGCTCCGTTATAACTGCTCCTGTTCCCGTAGCATCTTGCGTTCCTATGCTCGCAGCACGTTCCGTTCCTGTGCACACAGTACGTTCTATCCCCTCAGGGGCTTTGGCTTTCCTGATTCTCTCAGACTCTTCGATCTTTTCTCGTTCAGACTGCTTTAGCGTAGCTTGCTGTTCAACAACTCCTGTATTCGAACTGCCCAGATCCTGAGCGAAATTCTTAGCACCGGCGCTCTCTGGCGATGCAAACTAATTCCCGGCCCTTCCGGCCACAAATGGTGTCCCCGTCCTCGACAGACCCTGTTCTAGCTGAGGTTGTTCCACAACATCCGGCTGATCATCAAGCCACCCAGCAGACTCTGCCGACCCATCAAAATTAAACCAGTTGACTGTTACGTCTCCTGGATTTTGTTTAGTGAAAAACTGAAGGTTAGCGATGTCCTTTTCCAAATCCGCTAGGTCATCTAGCCCTTGATTACGTCCATCCTCCCATACTACACAGATCTCTGCCCCCACTGGCGATTCCACATTCGGCCTAGCCTGGCCTGCTGATGTAATGTAATCGCTCGGATTGTATACCTCCTCAGTAAAGCTCTCAGAGTCCTCCGACCCTGAATCAACACTCCCATTTTCCTCCGAAGTCATCCCTGTTCTATCTACGATAGTCACCACCACTGGTTCGGGTTGGGTTTGGGAGATGTCCGTTATGCACAAGTCAGTGCTATCAAGAATGAACACCTCTGGCTTGGGTAGGTGGGAAGAGGTGATATATATACTAGGGTCGTATGGCACAACCCCAGTTTGGATCATATTGATGCGTTTGGGAGGTGGAGCTTGGTTATGTGGTAGGAGAGGGTTGGTTGTGACATTCGGTTTCTTCGGGGGCACAATCACCCTATTGTCGATGAGATCCTGAATCTCATGACGCAATCTAAAGCAATGGTCGGTGTCATGACCATGTTGTTGGTGAAATGCGCAGTACTTTGCGGGGTTATGGGAGGGGGGAAGTTTTTTTGGCAATGGCCACGGCTCCAGGGGCTTCAAGTGCCATTTTCTGATTAAAACCCCCAAAGCTTTGGACAGGGGTATATATAGTGGAGTGAAGGTTCTTTGGCCTTTGGGTGTGTATCTAGCTATTTGTGAGCTACTACTAGGCGTATCGGTGAATGGCGTAGCTGCAAGGGCTCTTGGGGTATTGGTGGTGGTAACCATAGTCACATCTGAAGATCTAGCAGCTGCAGCACTGCTTGTGCCCGCATTCGTACTGCGGTTGAAAGTCCTTCTAGGCTGCTCTTTGTCATGGTCGATCAGACCTTGTTTTATGGCATCCTCGATCTACACCCCTATCTCATGTAAATCTGCAAAGGTGGGGAGGGGGAGAACGATCATCTTCTGCATGAGCTTTGGCTGGAGGTTGCGCACAACCATCTGGATCTGATCCTTGTCAACGGGCCTGATGGTCATCATTGAGGCCTTGGCCCTCCACCGGGTCACAAAATCGGAGAAGCTCTCCTTCGGCTCTTGCCTGGTTGTCTCAAGATCATGGGTCGTAATCTCGATCTGTGTATTGTATGAGTATTGAGCTATGAAGGCCTCGGCCATCTCCTCCCAACTCCTCTTGACGGAATCTTCCAATTTTGCATACCAAATGGCCGCTACACCTGACAAGGTCCGGCCAAACAAGGAAAGCTTTTGTAATCTAGAGAGCCCCATCGGCCTTAGAATGTCTGAAAATAGCAGCAAATGCACCATAGGGTCCCCCGACCCGTCAAAGCGGTCAATATGTGGCATCTTAAAACGGTCCGGCAGCATCACAGCCAAGTCAGTGTACCTATCCTCAATATCCGGGATAGAATGAGCCCCTTGAGACTTCTTGAACAATTTCTCCAGGTTGCTTACTTTCAGTGCTGTGGGGTCCACCTCGAACTCAAAGGGGGAATCCGGTAGGTTGGTAGGTGTTTTGGATAACTGGGGTAGGATTGGGGGCGGAGCCGGCCCTATCGGAACGTCTGTATCTTCCTGGACATTTGGTGTCTCCTTGGGTATTGGAACTCTTGGTGGGGGAGGAACTTGGTGTGAAGCAGATGCTCCGATTTGCTACTGTAACCTGGCGATTAACTCTGCCTGTTGGGCCATGACCTCGGCCTGTTGTTTGGTAAATTCTGCTTGACGGGCAGCGTCCTGCTGCATGGTCCTCATACTTTCCTGGAGCTGATGCATCATCTCCTCTATACCTGCCATATCGTGCTGATCTATCTGCACAACCGGTATATCTGTCCCTACAGTAAAAACTAAGACCTCAGCCTGACTGTCCACTGATGGGGTAAACCACTGATCTGGGGACCGCTGCACCGATACACTGTGTCCTCTTGACCTCCGTCTGGTAACCGGGGGTAAAGAAAGGAACACTGCTTGTCCGTCTATCAGATCCCTAGATCGATTAAGTCTACGACCTCTAACCCAGAGTGCTCGGGGGATATCTGCTTGGTCAGAATCAATGGTGCTAAACTACCTTGCAAAAAGATAAATAAAGCAATAATAAGGAAATAATGAACAGAAAAATGGACAGCATAACAGCTTAAATAAAGACAACACACAGTTGGCAAACATAAACTAAATGGACTGTTCTCAACCACTGATCATTGTTCCCAAATCACTGTCCCCAAATCTGAATCTAATACCCGCAGATACAACTGATTCTCAAAGTACTGATGCTGATGCCCGCATGCCTGATACCCAAACTTGCAGACTGATACGTGCATTCCCTGTAGAGACGCACTCTAACAAGCACATAACAAACAAGTGAGAGTCAAAACACCCCTATGTTGGGGTAGGGTTTCCCTGTCCTATTTTGTCAAGAACTAGGGTTTCACTACGCACGCAGCGGTTTCAAACAACCTACAATCGGGTAAGCAACCTGTCCTAGCTTGGAATAGTCACTATGGATTCCGATATGCACTAGGTCGAATGGTCAAAGAGGGTGCCCCGGTAACAACCGGGGTTTGTGTTCCCGTCGTGACAGAGCCCGCAACCGGTCAGCCTTATGGCACGCTTCGCAAAGCGAGCCTCTGGCAAACCGTTTAGGGATAGCATATGGCAGACACGGTGTCCTAGGCACACCAATGCAAATGTAATGCAAAGAAACATAAAAGTGTAATCAAAACAAGGTATCATGAGTTCGAGTCAAGTTCTCTAAGTCCCCAGCAGAGTCGCCAGAAACTGTAGACGCGCCTCGGGAGAGGCCTATGCTTTTCCATAGTTCGGACTCAATTGTGTCACGGTTCTTAATCTGATCTTGCAAAGTGCAATGCAAGACTGATAAATCACCAAAGAGTCCAAATCTGGCAAATCGTTTTGGAAAACTGATTTTTAAGAAAGAAGTGCTAAACATGGACTGCTTTGCCAGATACAAAGTCGCCACCTAAATGTTTTATTTTTGGGGGAATTTAGGAAACCCTAACTCGTTGCCTAAGGCCACGTGTCCGTCATCACCAAAGTTGCCTCGGCTTGGGAACTTGGGTACGATTGGGGAAGGTCATCTATGAGCACCCCCGCTCGCCCGATCAAAGATCGGCCACTACTAAACATGATATCTTGTTTTTGAAAACACATGCGTTCTTATTCCGGTTATTAGCCTAGAATTACTATGTGATGCGCACAACACACAAGTGTAGACTAGATCGCCTAAGTTGGAACAAAACATCTCATGTTTGTTTGGAAATGGCTTGAATGTGCTACTCACAAGTAGGCTAAGACGTGGATTTTGCTACCCTCGAGTGGGCTTAGAAAACATGATTTTGCCACAATCAAGTGGGCTTAAAACCCGCATTTGATGAATTGTTCCAATTCAAGTAACCCAACCTTCACCACAGGCATTCAGGCAGTTATATCACATAAGCAAATAGCCTCATGGCAAGCATGCTAACATGGCAACACTCACACTTATGCAAGATGCTAAAGCATAACACTCACCGAGTACTCCGAGCCAAAACAGGAACTAGTTAGTAATTAATGCATGATCCTAGTTCATGTTAAGATGGCTAATGCAACACATGCAAAATACAACTAGAAGTAGGTTTGGCTATTCTAAAATGGCATGTGAAATGCAACTTGATAATCATGTATTCAAATCGGTATTGAAATACAATGCAGTTAGTATGATGCACTGAGCCCGGTGCATGCAATACAGATGAATGAATGCAAACATGCGAACATAAGTATGCTAATTGAAATATGTCCTAATCTAACCATCAAAAGCAGGTAAGTAAAAGGGAGAAAGACGTGGGCTTGGAAGACATTCACACACTCACGCACACTTATTACAAAATTCGCCCTGTCGACGGAGGGTCCGAAAGAATAATACAAACCAAATGATTAATCAACTATCCTAGCTAATTAATTATTACAAACCCTTAATTAATTAACAAATTAATTACAAAAGGAGGCCGCCGCAGCTCCACCTCGGAATGATTGAATGATGCATGCTCGATCGCCTCGCTCGGAAACCCGTTGCCATGCCACATGTTGCCTCTGCTTGCACTGTTTTGCGCCTCTGAAAACTGAACAAGTCCCAAGGATGTTTCTGAACCACTTCCCAAGCACCGTGGGATGTCACCAGCCAAGAGATAGGACCACCGGCCATTGAAAAATGGTTATCGACCATTTGTAAGGCTCTCGGCCAGATTTTGGTAGCCGGCCAGCACTGAAAATGGCCGACCGGCCATACCTTTCTGCAGAATTTTGTTTTTGCTGCAGCAGAGGACAAACAATGCATGGCAAGGCATTTACAAGATAATGTGTGCATAACCACCCTCCCTATCATGCTATAAACTCAAGGGAGTATGGCTCTCGACCCTCGGACCACCGATCACGCATTTCAATGCATGATGGCCAAAGGTGTCAAGTGTGCAAATTGATGTGGAATGAATGCAACAAAACATATGAATGCCTAAAGCCAACAACTCCGTCATGGGTAGTCAAGAGTGTCGGCGACCGGGAATCGAGGCACGTTTCATCATTTCAAGCATGAAACGCCCCTTGTTCCCTGCATTTGGACTAACCCCTATTCCAAACACAATGCAACAAACGAGGCATGCACCAATATAACTCTAGCATGCAATCTTAATGCAATGCAACTAAGTCATGCAAACATGCAAGGGATAACATGCAGCTAGCATACCCAATGCTATGAACTAACAATGGCATACTCAATGCACATGACACTTAGCATACGCAATGCACATAGAAACTAACATACACAATGAGATGAACAAGGCATGCACAATGCAATGATCAATCATGCGACAACATGGCATACTCAATGCTATTAACTACAATGGCATACTCAATGCAAAATGGACTTAAACCAAAATGGATGGGCCTCAGCCACACCCAAATCAGTGGCCAATAGATGATGGAAATAAGGCATCAAAACATAAACGATTATGCACAATGCAATGGCCCCAAGTCTAAGGCACAAAACACAATTTTCCAAACGCATTGAAAGGATGAAATATGGAGTGCAATGACACATGTTTCAGCTCTGAAATGGCATACAAAATGACTTTGAATTATGCAAACAACTCATGTAATGCATGTTGAATGGCTCAAGCATCGAAACTAGTGAAGTGTATTACACTATAGGCATGCAAGGCAATGCTCAAATAGCCAAACCAACTCTAAACAGACCCTATGCAGGCCCAAAACAGTAGCAAAATGAGTTGGGATGATGGCTTGAAAGGCACAAAAATGAAGCTCATGCAATGGCTCACAAAGTAGGGTATAAAAGCACAACTCTCAAGGGCACTTAAAGAGTGGAAAACATGGAAGTATGACAACCCTCTATGCTCTGCAATATCATGCTCAATGATGCCAAAACATGAAAATACATCAAGTTAAGCATGCAAGGGACTTCAAAAACTCGAAGTTAGTCAAGGCTATTACACTACAAGCATGCATGGCAAGCATCTTTCAACCAAGAGGCCTCAAAATAGAGCTAAGGCAGCCCAAAATATAAACAAAACTAGGTTGGAGCATGGCCAAAATATGCTAGAATAGAGTGCCAAAACATCATGCTTTCTAAGCTAGTAAACATGATTTACACTACAAGCATATGAAGCATGTGAGAGGCTACCAAACCAGCCAAAAACAAAGTCATGGCATGCTAAATGATGACCGAAAACCCACTGAAATATAACCAATACATGCAAGAATGACATGCTACTTTGATAAGGCACAAAAGGGATTACTCTACACATGCAAGAGGCAAACCCAAGGTGACCAAACCAGCCATAGACAGAGTCTAGGTAGGCCCTAAAATTCACCAAAAAGTGCTTGAACCGAGCCTAGAAAGTATGAAAACATATGCTCCTTTGATAGGCCAAAAATGCAAGTAAACAAGACCAAAAGAGAGAGGGTCACCCCTCTCTAATTTAGGGCCTCAAAACCACATGCCAACCACTGAAAATCCATTGGATTTCAGTGGCTAAAAGGCCATGCAAGGGTTAACTCAAAGGCCTTATGGCATGGCATAAAATAAGGCCAAATAGGGCATGCAAGAGGGAAGATGACCCTCAGCACCAAAAGGGCCTTAAACAAACATGAAAAACATACAAAATTAGAACTTTTTTTAGTTGGACACTAAGCTTAAAACAGTATGCAAGTATTGCTAAAAGCTTAAGCAAAAATGGGGAATAAAAGAGTAGTCTCTCACCCTTGAAGAACACTTCAAGAACACCAACTCCAGCACCTCCTTCTGATCAAAACCAACTCAAAAACTCTGAAATCAACTCCTTAGCACCTCAGTAACTAAGGGATAGTGTACCACTAGGTGTTTGTGTGCAATAATGTGAACAAAACTCACTTTAGGTCACAAATACACACACAAATGATAGAGATATGGAGATATAGAGATAGAGAGAGATACAACTTTCTAACCCTAATTTTAGAACCTCTGAGAAGGGAGGAGAGCCTCCCCTCTTATAGAAAATTCAATTCCAAGCTTCTTAGAGAAGCTAAGTTTTGGTTCAAATCTCTCCATACACGTGTATGGAGGGGAGAGTCTGTGCTCACCAGCTGGCACAACTGGCATGCACAAAGTCTAAAAAAGCATAAAAAGAGGCCTCGGCCAGAAAATATGGCCGATTGGCCAACAAAGGTGGCCGACCGACCAAATATAGTGCCGATCGACCAACACTTTTGGCTGATGGCAAGAAAAAGGGGCCGGTGGCTTCAAGACTTGGCCGGTGGGTTGAGGGGATGGCCAACAAGCCACCTTCTTCCCTTAGAAACAAAAACACAAGTGTTTGGTCCACAACCAAGCACAAAACAGTCAAGTTAAGAGATCTTGAGGCAAGGCGTGCGGCTGAGACCTCCAGGAACTCAAAACGAACACAATCATGGATGATGACCGAGTGTTCAAATGGTGACGTCCAAGTCTTGAGGACGGTCAAAATGGGGTGTCTACACTATCTGTTCATCGTAGGAAAATCCGTTTGACTTACTGCTATAAATTGAAATCGCAGACTGTACAAGTTACAGAAACTCAAACTGTCTGCACCATTGTAATAAGTGTGATTTTTAGAGCCTATGGTGAAATTTAATTAGAAATTGATTTGGATTAAAATAATTAGATCGAACTGATTAATTAAGCATGATTACTTAGCCTTAATCAAATTTGATTAAGGCAAGCATATATAAAGGCCTAATTGCACTTAAGTTCATATTATGAGCTCAAAAATCTGAAATACACTCTAAGAGAGAGAGAGAGAGAGAGTGAGCCAATTATAGAGAGAGGAAGAACATAATTTGGAGGATTTAGCTCAAGCTTGGAGGATTGAAGAGAATTGACTCGAGAACTAGCTAATTGAGCTCAAATTCATGAGTTTAAATTTATACCTAAGTGAATCCAAGCATGATATGTGACTAAGGCCAAGAATTGAGTTGAATGTGATGAAGTTGAAGTTGTATATATACTTGAATGTTGCATTCACCGTGATTATGTTCATTTGAGCATGAAACATAAAAGATTGAGCACCAAATCATACATGCAAGCATAGTTTTGATGAGCTTCATGATTATAAGCATCATTTGTACCATTTGAAATGGAATTAGAGCCAATGAGTTACATGCATGAAGGTATGTAGCTTAATTGCATGTGTTTTGAAGTTGTCAAGAAGAATATGGAATAATTTGAGAATTGGATCATGGTTTTGGACAATTGGTCTCAAATTGCCTATGTTCCCTTGTCATGTAATGTGTTTCCATGTTTTTGTACCCAAATATGAGTTTTAAACCTTTGGAATCAAGTTTTGAACTTTAAACAGAATTATGGAAAACCCAGAATTCAACCAGCCTGCTCGAGCGAGGAAAGTCTCACTTGAGCGTAAAAATTCGGCTCCCAGAAGTTTTGCAGAAATTGCACAATGGCTCAACCGGCAGACTTTACGCTCGAGCGAACCCTGTTTTACAAAGACTCCCCGCTCAAGCATTGAGAATCTCGTTCAAGCATGAATTTCACGTAACCAGTACCTTTGCAGATCAAAAGGGGTCCATTCGAGTGACCAAAGCTGCGCTCGAGCGGAGAGCCCAATTTAAGAAATTTTGAAAAGTTGTTTTTGTTTCGTTTTTCATTCTCTTTCATTTCTAAGCACTCTTAGGCACGCATTGAGCATGCTGAATGAATTAAAGAAGATGAAAGAAGCCTAAGAACATTAAACATATTAAAGAATGGATTGAATTGTATTATGACCCAATGTGTTATGAATTATATGGGGTCAAGTACAAGGAGAAATCAAACACCAAAACACAGTGAGTAATATCTTAGTAAAGATAATTTGTGTATATATATTATTTTCTAAATGTTACCAGTGCGGTGAGTTTCTAAGCCTTCGATTTGATACTGTGAATTAGTGTTCTATCTGCTTGGTTCGCACTGAAATATGTGAAGTGAAAGATACATGAGTACGAAATGGGCCCATGGCCGTTCAATTTACTTGAAAAGGATATAAAATGGGCCTAAGGCCGTTTTGTATAACTATTGAATTGAATAGGCCAAAGGCCATTGAATGGGCCAGAGGTCGTTCCGAATAAGGGAATAATTGGACCTAAGGTCGTTTTGAATGAGGAGGTGAATGCGAACATGATCATGGATCATAAGTGCGCATAAATGCGAAAATGGATTAGTTGGACCTAAGGTCGTTTCGTGTACGAATTAGATCCAAGGTTGCTTTACATATGGTGGACGTAAGGTCGTTTCGCACATATTGGACCGAGGGTTGTTTTGCCTATGAATTGGACCCGAGATCATTTAGTATATGAATATGGATATGATATATGATGTGTTGGACCTAAGGTCGTTTTGCGTTGGTATCGACCAACAGGTTTGATTTATAACTTATGATTAAATGAATCTCATTCATGAACTCCTTTACTCTGGTATTATTCATTGGGTGTTAGCTCAGTCTTTATTTATGTGTACAGGTGAGCAACGGGACATCCAACCCCAGCCCCAGTGAGCAATGAGAAACCAAGGTCGCCTCATGCAAGAGGCCTTGCTTTTGTTTTACCCATCTTTTGTTCTTTTGTAGTCACGTATGATCGAACTTATATAACCTTGGTTTTTGAATTCTATTAAATATTGACTACTAAATGATCCTGGACTTATGTATGAATATTTGTGCATTGTGAGTTATTACATATATGGGTGTAGACACCCCATTTTTGACCGTCCTCAAGACTTGGACGTCATCGTTTGAACACTCGATGATCATCTATGCTCGTGTTCATTTTGAGTTCCCGAAGGTCTCGGCTGCGCGCCTTGCCTTATGATCTCTCAACTTGTTTGTTTTGTGTGTGGTTGTGGACCAAGGACTTGTGGTTTTTGCTTCTGAGGGAAGAGGGTGGTGGCTTGTTGGCCATCCAAACAACCCATCGGCTAAAGCCTTGTGCCATCGGCTAAAGCCTTGTGCCATCGGCCTTGTTTTCTTGCCATCGGCCATAAGTGGTGGCCGATTGACACTCTTTTTGGTCGATCGACCATATTTCTTGGCCGAGACCTTTCCACTTGCTTTTGTAGATATTTTTATGCCAGCTGTGCCAGCTGGTGAGCACAATTCTCATCATCCATACCTATATGGAGGGATTGAATCAAGACTCGAGCTTGTTCAACAAGCTTGAGAGTTGATTTTCTATAAGAAGGGAGGCCCTCCTCCCTTTCCAGAGGTTCTGAAATCCTGAGATACAAAACATATATCATTCCCTCTCTATATTTTACCTCCCTCTCTCCATTTGCTCTTGTTTGTGCTCAAAAGTGTAAATTCTTCACACTATTGCACACAAACACCTACTAGAACACCATCCTTTTGTTGCTGAGGTACTTAGGAGCTGGTGTTAGAGTTTTTGGGTTGGCTTGAACTCAGAAAAGCTGCTGGAGTTTTGTTCTTGAAGGTGTTTTTCAAGGGTGAGAAACTAACCTTTTAATCCCCTATTTTGGCTTAAGCTTTTAGACCTATTTGCATGCTGATTTACGCTTAACTTTCTACTGTAAAAAGTTCTGATTTTTTAAGCTTGTAATGTTTGTTTAAGGTCACTTTTGTGTTGGGGGTAGTCTACCCCCTCTTAGGCCTTGTTTGGTCATGTTTTGTGCCTTCCTTTTTGAGCTATTGGGACCACCTTGTTTTGGCCTTCTCACCACTGAAATCCAGAGAATTTTCAGTGGTGGAAATGGTGTTTTGAGGTCCCAAATAGGAGAGGGTCATCCCCTCTCCTTGTGTCTCATATGATTGCATTGATGGCTCATAAAAGTAACATGTTTGTTAAGCTTGTTTTGGTTCCATTTCAGCATGTATTAGACCTTATTTCAGCATGTTATACCTCTGTCTAAGGTTGGTTTGATGGCCCCTTGCATGCTCCATGCACTTGTAGTGCAATCCTCTCTATTGCCTTAACATTCATCTTGTGTTTGGACCATCATTCTTGCATGTTTTGGCTTAACTCAAAGAAGCTTTTGGCCTTGTTTTACCATGCTTAAGCTCTCTGATTTGTGTTGTCTTAGTCATGCATGCATTGTTTTGTATGGCCATGGTTCAATCTAGCTTGTTAGCTTTGTGTATCAAGTTCACTAGCATGCATTGCTTAGACTATTCTCATGATTTGGCATCATTTGAAATGATATTTCAGTGCATATTTCATGGTCATACACTTGCCTTTGTCATTCTTTCAATGCTTAGGAGGTTTGGTGTTTTATGGCTTAAGAGTGGGTCATTGTGCATGCCTCTATGCTTAGGCCTTTAGGGCTATCATTTCAATGTATTTTTGGTCTTGTTTTACCATGAAGCATCTCTGATTTTTGTTGTCAAAGTCATGCCATGTTTGGTTTTGATAGGCGTAGCGCAATCCCTTTTGTTGGCCTTACTTGCACCATGCCTTATGCCTTTCATGTTGACTTGTTTTGGCTTTGGTCTATGCATGTTTTAGACTCACTTTGGTACGCTTTAGGACTGTTTTGGTTTTCTTAGGCCATTTGCTTCATGTTTTGCACAGCCTTAGTGCAAATGCCTATGCTAGCTTCAAGCTTTGAGCTTTCTTGCATGCCATACTCGCATTGTTTGGTTGATTTGGCATCGTTCCATGCATGATTTCAGAGCTTATAGTGTTGTTACACTTCCATTTTTGTCACTCTTTGAGCACTCTCGAGAGTTGTGCTCTTATACCTAGGTGATAGGCCATTACATGTGCATGCTTTGTTTTCCATTTCATGCCATCATTTCATCATTTTGGCCACTGATTTGGGCATGATTGAGGTCTGTCCATTTTAGTTTAAGTCCAATTTGCATGTTGTTCAAATGTTGTTACATTGCATCATGCTTGCATGTTTGGGTTGCATTGTGTTTTGCATGCTTGTTGCTTGCATTGTTGATACATGCTTGTTGCATTGCATGATTTTGCATGCTTGCTGCATTGCATTGTGTGTGCATGCCTTGCCTCTTGACCAAACATGATAGAGGATAAGGTCCCTCATGTGTTTTTGTGCATTTCATCCATTGATTTGTGCAATTCGGCCTCTTTGGCCATCATGCATCGAAATACGTGATTGATGGCTCGAGAGTCGAGCACTACACTCCTTTGAGCTTTGAACATGATAAGGGGTGTAGTTTCACAACATTTTCTTGCAAATGTATTACCGTGCCTCTGTTTGTACTCTGTTGCAGCAAAAGGAGCAGTCTGCAGGAAGAGATGGCCGATCGGCTATCTAGTATGCCGATCGGCTAAAAATGTTTGGCCGATAGCCTCATATTTGGTCGATGACCATTGTCCACTGGCCGATGGCTACCTCTCTTGGCCGACGACCTCTCAGAGTGTCCATGAGGTGGTTCAGAAGCATCACAGAAGTTGGCATAATTTTCGGAAGTCTAAAACAGTGCAAACAAAGGCAACATGAGGCATGGCAAAGGATTTCCGAGCGAGGCGACCGAGCATGCATCATTCGTCATTTCGAGGCAGAGCTGTGGCAGCCTGTTTTAGTTTCATACTTAACTGGTTTTGTAACTTAATTAATTTGTTTAATTAGTTAAGAGTTTTGTAATAATTAATTAGCTAGGATAATTAGTTAATTAGTTGGTTTGTATTATTTATTCGGACCCTCCGTCGAGAGGGAGAATTTTGTAATAAGTGTGCATGAGTGTGTGAATGTCTTCCAACCCCACGTCTTTCTCCCTTCTAGTTAGCCGCTTACGATGGTTAGTTCTAGGTCATGTTTTGATTAGCATCCTTATGCTCGCATGTTTGCATCCATTCATCTGTATTGCATGCACCGGGCTCGGCGCATCATACTAACTGCATTGTATTTCAATTCCTATTTGAATACATGTATTAATTGTTGCATTTCACATGACATCTTAGGATAGCTGAGCCTATCTTAGTCGCATTTTCGCATGCGTTGCATTAGGCATCTTAACATGAACTAGGATCATGCATGATTTCTAACTAGTTCTCTGTTTTGGCTCGGAGTACTAGGTAAGCTTTTATGCTTTAGCATACTGCATGTGTGTTAGTGATTGCCATGATAGCATGCTTGCCATGAGGCTAACTGCTTAAGTGATATAACTACCTGAATGCTTGTGGATGAAGGTTGGATTGCTTGAATTGGAACAATTCATTGAAATAAAAGTTTTTTTAAGCCCACTTGAGGGTGGCAAATCCACGTCTTAGCCTACTTGCGAGTAGCACCTTCAAACCATTTTCAAACAAACAAACATGAGATGTTTTGTTCCAACTTAGGCGATCTAGTCTATATTTGTGTGCTGTATGCATCACATAGTAAGCTAGTTAATAAACCGGAATAGGAACACATGTGTTTCCAAAAACAAAATATCATGTTAGTAAAGGCCGATCTTTAGATCGGGCGAGCGGGGGTGCTCATTGCATGACCTTCCCCTCTCGTACCCAAGTTCCTGAGCCGAGGCAACTTTGGTGATGACGGACACGTGGCCTTAGGCACAAGTCAGGGTTTCCTAAATTTCCCCAAATAAAACATTTAGGTGGCGACTCTGTATCTAGCAAAGCAGTCCATGTTTGGCACTTCTTTATAAAAATCAGTTTTCCAAAACGATTTGCCGGATTTTGACTCTTTATCGGTCTTGCATTGCACTTTGCGACATTAGATTCAGAACCGTGACATTGAGTCTGAATTGTAGTAGCTTAATGAACAAAACGGATTCCGCGCCATTCGTGCGCGGAGCCGGGACGTTCGGGCACGTCTACAATGGGAAAGTTTTTGGTTAAACTATGTATGCACAGCTCGTTGGACTTTTTTTTTTTTTTTTTTAGTTTGGTTCTGCAGCTTGGCCCCCTATTATTTAATATGATTTGATTTCTGACTGTGGTCGTAGGTAATCTCATGATTACTGGCCGGTTATGACTCTAATCCATAGGAGCGGGTTTGAGTCATTATAGAGTGGTGTCAGAGCATGAGTAATAACTCACATACCTGTCCAAATGAGCAATAGAGTGTCTAGAAAAGATCTAAGTTGCATTCATGAGATAAATGTATGCGTGAATGCATTGAGAAATTGCTAAGTGATTCGAAGTATGCAACCATATGGTATATAACTGTTGCTTAGTTGTATGAATGTACATGAATATTATGTATACCTTTTGTATGAATTATAACGCAAGTCTTATTAGATAATGGTGAGAACAAGAGCTGATGAGCTAGAAGAGTCCTCCATTACTCAGCTAGACTGAATGGCGAGAATGATGCAAGACATGGCAGAAACATTAAGGCAACAACAGCAGTGGTAACAATAGTGGCAACATCTGCAACCCTCATCTCCGGTACAACCTATACTAGATATGCAAAATGACGACCGAACAATAGCCCTAACTAAAGAATTTAAGAAAATAAAGCCACCACTGTTTCACGGGGGTGTGGACCCATTGAAGGCTGAAGCTTGGGTCCTTGGTATTGAAAAGTTATTTGAGGTATTCCCATGTCTGGAGACATAGAAAGTACAATTGGCCACTTTTACATTGGAAGATGAAGCAAGAATGTGGTGGATGCTAATTCGTGATGATAACAAGGGCATTGACTGGGCACAATTTCTTACACTCTATTATGAGAAATACTTTCCATAGTGTGTCCTTGATAGAAAGGTATCGAAATTTGAAGGACTAAAACAAGGTAATCTGATTGTAGCTAAATATGAAGCTAAGTTCATCGAATTGGCTAGATTTACCCCATATATGGTTGACACCGACTATAAAAAGGCGAGGAAGTTTGAAAATGGTCTTCACAATGACATACTAGAAATGGTGAATACGCTGAAATTGCCCACTTATGTTGATGTATTAGACTGAGCTTTAACGTCAAAAGTTAACATGGCCAACTGAGGTAAACCACTAACCGACTGGAAGGCTAAGAGGCAAGGCTTTTTCTAAGGGAAGAAATCATCAAAGGAACAAAACACGGGGTCCTCGAGTACTTCGGGCTTCACCAGAAATACGGCAACAACATGTACTCAATGTGGTAAGAACGAGGTTTGTTACCGTATTTCCGGGGCATGCTATAGGTGTGGTGAAATGGGGCATATGGCAAGAGATTGCACCCAAACTAAACAGCAAAAATGTGGGAAACCGGCTGTTAGTTTGACCGAATCCATCCCAAAATCGGGTAATACTATGAGGCTTGCTGCCACCAGAGACACTATGAGACAAGCGAGAGTCTTTGCACTTGTCCTAGGTGACACACGGAATACTGAAGCTGTTGTCTTAGGTACTATCTCTATATGCAATCAAGATGCTTTTTGTGTTAATTGATTCTGGCTCAATACATTCCTTTGTGTCCACTATATTTGCATCTAGATTGACTAGACCCCTAGAATCATTGCTATATTTGCTATGTGTGTCCGCTCCATCTAGGGAATCAGTATTATGTACATCTGTGTATCATGTTTGTGACATACGAATTGGTAGTACTATCTTATATGTGGACTTGTTACCCTTGGACATTTGGCACTTTGATATAATTTTGGGTATGGATTGGCTATCAAAATATTGTGCCACTAGCAATTGTGTGACAAAACGTGTTGTGTTTAAACCGCCAGGCCATGTTGAATTCAAATTTGTGGGTAATGGGGTAGTGCCTCCACCTAATTTGATATTTGTAATAAAAGCATGTAAATTGATCAGGAAATGGTGCCAGGGTTATTTGTGTAGTGTATTATCTGAACAATTTGCGAATGTTGAATTGGATAATATTTCTGTGGTCCAAGAATTTCCGGATGTATTTCCTGACAAAATGCCAAGGAGACTGTGGATAGAGAGATAGAATTTACCATTGATGTTGTCCCGAGCACCCAGCCTATCTCAAAAACTCCATATAGAATGTTTACTGTTGAAATGAAAGAACTGAAAGAATAGTTGCAAGACTTACTAGACAAGGGGTTTATACAACCAAGCACTTCGCCATGGGACGCTCTCGTATTGTTTGTGAAGAAGAAAGATGGAACCTTACGTTTGTGCATTGACTACTGAGAATTAAACAAGGTAATGGTCAAAAATAAATATCTGTTACCTCGAATTGACGATTTATTTGATCAGTTACAAGGTTCACAAGTCTTTTCGAAAATCGATTTGAGATCCAGCTACCACCAGTTGAAGGTGAGGGCAGAATATGTTGAGAAAACTACATTTAGAACAAGGTATGGTCACTACGAGTTTCTTGTTATACCATTTGGAGTGACTAACGCACCTGCAGCATTCATGGACCTTATGAACAGGATTTTCAAGACTTATCTTGATGAATTTGTTGTGGTTTTTATCGATGATATTTTGATATATTCAAAGGATATATTTGAACATGAACAACATTTGAGAACTGTCTTGCAAATACTTAGAGAAAAGAAATTATTTTCTAAACTTACGAAGTGTGAATTTTGGTTGGATGAGGTTGTCTTTTTAGGGCATGTCATCAACAGAGATGGGATTTTGGTGGACCCACAGAAAATAGAAGCAATTATAAATTGGCCTACACCAACAAGTGTAACAAAAGTCCGCAGTTTTATGGGCTTAGCTGGGTATTACAGAAGGTTTGTCAAGGATTTTTCAAAAATAGTTGTACCTCTTACTCAATTGACACACAAGGGGCAACCATTTGAATGGAATGATGAAAGAGAATCTGCCTTCCAAGAACTGAAAACAAGATTGACAACTGCACTAGTGTTAACATTGCCCACAGGTACGGAGAACTTTGTGATTTATAGTGGTGCATCTTATAAGGGTCTGGGTTGTGTATTAATGCAGGAAGGACGGGTAATTGCTTATGCTTCCCGACAATTAAGGCCACGTGAAAAGAACTACCCAACATATGACTTGGAATTGGCTGCAGTTGTATTTGCCTTGAAAATTTGGTGGCATTACTTGTATAGGGCAAAATGCGAAGTTTATACAGATCACAAAAGTTTGAAGTATTTCTTTACTCAAAAAGAGTTGAATATGCACCAGAGGAGATGACTTGAGCTAGTAAAAGATTATGATCTTCAAATTCAGTATCACCTCGGGAAAGCCAACACAGTTGCTGATGCCTTGAGTAGAAAATCGATGGGAAGTTTAGCTTGCCTACTTACTGAACAGAAAAAAATCTTGCAAGATTTTGTGAACTCTAAAATTGAAGTAATATCACATGAGCAGAATGGGTTGATAGCCGCCTGTAGACCGCCCGGACTTCCTCCGCGCGCCCTCCTTTCGGAGAGGGCGCGAATTGGGTTCTAGCTACTACAGTTCGGACTCCTGTCACGGTTCTGAATCTAATCTCACAAAGTGCAATGTAAGATTGATAAATCACCAAATAGTCCAAATCCGGCAAATCGTTTTTGAAAATCGATTTTAATCAAAAGCGCCAAACATGGACTGCTTTGCCAGATTTCAGAGTCACCACCTAAATATTTTATTTTGGAAAATTTAGGAAACCCTGACTCGTGCCTAAGGCCATGTGTCCATCATCACCAAAGTTGCCTCGGCTCGAGAACTTGGGTACAAGAGGGGAAGGTCTTGAAATGAGCACCCCCGCTCGCCCGATCAAAGATTGACCTCTATTAAGCATGATATGTTGTTTTTGAAAACACATGTGTTCTTATTCCAGTTATTAGTTAACATTACTACGTGATGCGCACAGCACACAACTATAGACTCAATCGCTCAATTTGGAACAAAACATCTCATGTTTGTTTTTTGAAAATGGTTTGAATGATGCTACCCTCAAGTAGGCTAAGACGCGGATTTACCACCAAACAAGGTGGGCTTAAAACGTGATGATTTGCCACTCTCAAGTGGGCTTAAAACTCACATTTTGATGAATTGTTCCAATTCAAGTAATGAAGCGTTCATCCACAGGCATTCAAACAGTTAAGCACTTAAGCAGATAGCCTCATGGCAAGCATGCTAACATGGCAATCACTTACACACATGCAAGGATGCTAAAGCGTAAACACTTACAGTGTACTCTGAGCCAAAGAAAGAAAACTAGTTAGAAATCAATGCATGATCCTAGCTATGTTAAGATGCCTAACGCAACACATGCAGAATGCAACTATGTAGGCTCGGCTATCTAAGATGGCATATGAATGCAACACTTGATAACATGTTTTGAAACACGTATTCAAGTAAGTGTATTGAAATACAATGCAGTTGGAATGATGCGCCGAGCCTGGTGCATGCGAGACAAATGAATAATGCAAACATGCAAACATAAGTTGTGCTAATAAAAAATGACCCTAAACTAACCATCGAAAGCGGTTAAGTAAAAAGGAGAAAGACGTGGGGTTGGAAGACATTCACACACACACATGCATACTTATTACAACATTTGCCCTCTCGACGTCCGAATAAACAAGGAAAGCTAATCTAAGCTAAGCTACTTATTACAAGCCAGCTAATTAACTAACTTTAGCTAATTAAATATTACAATCCAAATTGAAACAAATAGCTATGCTAAGCTAATTAGAATATTACAAAACAAATCAAATGACTAGTTACATGAACTAAACATAAGCAATGAAATGGCCTCGCAGGTGAGGGAAAGATGCATGCTTGTTTGGATCCTCCCGAAAATCCACCGCCTTGCCTCAAGATGCCTCTGTTTGCACATCTTTGACCCTCTGAAAATTGTGCCAACCTCCAGATTGCTTCTTTTTGATCTTAAGAACACTTTGGGGGATCATCGGCCAAAGTTGGTGGCCATTGGCCAGTAATGATGGCCAGTCGGCTGCTCTAGTGGCCGGTCGGCCACTTCTTCCTACAATTTCTCCTTTTGCTGCAACAGAGCACAAACAGAGGCATGACAGTGTATTTGCAAGGGAATGTGTGTGCAACCACACTCCTTATCATGTCTCAAGCTTAAAGAAGTGTGGTACTCGACTCTCGGGCCACCAACCGAGCATCGTAATGCACGATAGCCGAGAAGCCAAGTTTGTACAAATCAATGAATGCACAAATAGACTCGATGAGCCTCCACCCTATCATGCACAATCAAGGGTGTCGGCGACTAAGAAATGAGGCACGTTTCATCATTTTGAGTATGAAACGTCCCTCGTTTCTCGTGTTTGGATCAACGTCCAATCCAAACACATGCAATGCAACACAAACATGTTATCTTGGCATGTTTTACTTCAATTCAATTTGTTTACTCATTTTAGATTACCAATTAATCCTTTAACCGGTTAAGTCCAAAAGTGAGAAGTCCTCGAAATGGAAAGACGGACTAAGCCACAAGCATCTTGAGCATGAAAGAAGCATCATGCCATTGGTTAGTAGAAACCCTCAAGAGAAGGCTAAAACCATTAGGCATGAACGCCTCGATTTCGTGCTCAAACCAACAAAGGGCTTAAAACCTCTTTCAAAGTGATATAACAAATGAAGAATGGGATGCAATGACATATATTCCAGCACTAAAATAGTATGCTAAATGACATCAAAACACGAAAATGATGCATGCAAGGCATACTCAGAGTCGAAAGCATTGAAACTAGCAAAGAGCATAGCACTATAGGCATACAATACTAAGCCTAAATGACCAAACTAACCCCGGACAGAGGTTAAATATGCCAAAACAGTGGCTGAAATATACTAAGATCAAGGCATATAACACAAGGAAAATATGCACATTTGATGGCTTGCAAACAAGGCATGAAGACACAACTCTCAAACACATTGAAGGAGTGGAAAATGTGAGAGTGTGGCAATGACATATGCTCTGAAATTACATGCCAAGTGATGCCATATCATGCACACATCACAAATATAGCATGCTAGTGGTCTCAAAACTCAAGACTAGTGAAGCCATTTACACTATAGCTATACAAAACGAAGCTCATATGACCAAGAAGGCTCAAAAAAGTCCTAAAACAGCCCAAATGGAGTTCTAAAACATTAATGAAACAAGTCAAGAATAGCTAGAATGAAAGGCTAACACAATAGCACATGTTAGGCAATTTAGCACAATTGCACTACAAGCATACAAAGCAAAGCTTGAGTGATCAAACCGGCTCAAAACAGAGCTAAAGCATGCTAAAAAAATAGCTAAAACAAGCTGGAGTTAAGCTAAAATAAGCTAGCATGATTGGCCAAAACATCAAGCATGTTAGACTAGTAAGCATGGTTGCACTACAAGTACCAAAATCAAGCAAGAGGTGACCCAACCAACCAAAATTAGAGTTAAAGCATGCCAAAGTAACACCAAAAATGTGCTTGAACTAAGCGAAGACAAGTCACAAAAACATGCCACTTTGCAAGGCTAACTAGGCATAGCATAGAGAGACAAGGAGGGGAGGCCACCCCCTCCTATTTGGGACCTCAAAACAATTTTTCTACCACTAAAATTCCTCTAGAATTTAGTGGTTAAAGGGCCAAAAGAGTTGGTTTGAAAGGTGATGAAAGATGGCTCAAAAGGCTTTACAAGCCAAAGAGCAAGGGGAGGGAACCACCCCCTAACCAAACATGGCTCAAACTACCATTTTAAGACTGAAAAATAGAGGAAAAACAGGGGTATTTGTAGTTCAATACCACCCCAAAAATAGTCCAAAACAAGGGGAAAAGGATGGTGAAGCAAGTGTGCAAAACAAGCTTAAAGGGAGAGAGATATACCTCTTGATCACAGCAGCAAAACAACCACTTTCTTGGCTCAAATGACCCTTTAACAGCCCAAAAATAAGTTCCAAGGGACCTCAGCCCAATGACATGCAACTTTGATGAAGGAAGTGTATGCAAATATGTAAGGAATTCTTACTTTCAAGCCTAAAACAAGAGGAGAGAGGGAGAATTCTAAGAGAGGGGAGAATTTGCTCACAAAGCTCCTAGAGAGAGAGGATTCTAGAGTGAGAATCTCTCAAATTTTCTCTAAGCCTTCAAAAATGTTCTAACCTTGCAAAATATGAGATATAGCCTCCATATATAGCAAAAGCAAGAGCTTTGATCGAAAATATCTGAATTGGGATAGCTGGAGGTTGTGTGGATCAGCTGGAGGGAAAAGATTTTCAAATTCTGAGTTTTCTGGACATTTCTGGCCGACCGGCCATCTTTTTGGCCGACCTGCTACTAATGATGGCCGACCGGCCACTTCTGTGGCTGACTGCAAATTCTGCTCTGCAGGTCTAACTTCAAATGGGTCCAAATTGAAGCCCCGGAAGTAAGCTTTCCAATGGTGGAAACCTCACATCAAAATTCCAACTGTGCAAAAAATTGTGTCTCTTTTAGTGAAAGATTGCTCAGTTTTGATCATAACAGATTGATGTCCAACTTCCAACAACTATATTTCCCTAATCTGGACTCGGCTTTAGGAGATTCTTGAGTGAAAAATGAAGCTCCAGAAGTCTTCTTTCCAACGGTGGTGGCCTCATAGCTTAAATTCAAGTGTATAGACGGCTAGGCCCGATTTAGCGAGGGCTGCTTGACTCTCTCTCAACGATTCATGCCCATCTTTTCCCCCAACTTGGTTTCTTCCCTCTCCTCTTCTTTTCTTCAACTCCAAACCCCTAAAGAAGATGTTTTAAAGATTTTTCAAAGAGTTCACCTTTCTTTCATTCATTTCCACTTTGTCTTTGCTCGATTTATCGAAAAATGCGACATTTAACGAAATTTAAGCCTCGGAGCATCGCAGAAACCTTTTTCAAAATATTTTGAAAAAGAGGGTTTTAAGATCTAAAATCTTTTTGGTCCAACAATGGGGTGTGAGGTTTGGATTTGGAGTTCTCCTTGCCGAAGAAATAGAACCTTTGCATAGCATAGCCTGCATCACTAAGTAAGCAATCAGCGGCGCCCAAGTCTTAAGGGCGGTCAAAAATGGGGTGTCTACACTGCCATTTCAGCCGAGCCAACAATCATTGAAGAGATCAAACAAACAAAAAGGGGATAAAGTCCTCAAAAAAATAGTTGATGAATTTGAAACGAAGTCCAAATGGGGATACAGTGTTGCAAATGAAGTGTTGAAATTCCAAAATGGATTGTGTGCTCCGAATATTCCTGAATTAAAGAGGAGAATTCTCGATGAAGCTCATAAATCGATGTTTGCTATGCATCCGGGTAACAACAAGATGTATCAGGACCTCAAGCTGAGTTATTGGTGGCCAAATATGAAACTTGAGATTGCAGAATATGTGTCTAAATGTCTTCAATGTCAGCAAGTTAAGGTTAAACACCAAAAACCGGCAAGTCTACTCCAACCCCTCCCTATTTCGGAATGGAAGTGGGAACATATAACCATGGATTTCATTGTTGGCCTACCTTGGACACCTAGAGGTATGGATTCCATTTGGGTTATAGTTGATAGACTGGCTAAATCTGCACACTTTCTGCTTGTAAAATCTACATATGATGCATACCGATTAGCTACTATTTATGTTGATGAGATTGTTTGTTTACATGGAGTTCTGGTGTCTATTGTGTCGGATAGAGATCCGAAATTTGTATCTAGATTCTGGAAAAATCATTAAGCGGCAATGGGAATAGAGTTGAGGCTTAGTACAGCATTCCATCCACAAACTAATGGACAATCGGAACGGACGATACAAACTCTAGAGGATATGCTCCGAATGTGTGCTTTGGATTTTCAAAGGCATTGGGAGACTTACCTACCATTGGCTGAATTTGCATATACTAACAGTTTGCACTCCAGCATTGGCATGGCACCATACGAAGCTTTGTATGGCCGAAAATGTAGATCTCCAATATACTGGGCTGAAGTTGGGGATAGAGTCTTGCTTGGGCCCCGGCTTGTGCAGACCACTACTAATAAAATCAAAGTTATTCAAGAAAGGCTTAAGACAACTCAAAGCCAACAAAAGAGTTATGCGGATGTTAGGAGAAAGCCTCCTGAATATGAGGTCGGCGATCATGTGTTCATTCATGTAAATCTGATGAAAGGCCAATTAAGGTTTGGCAAGAAGGGTGAACTATCACCTTGTTGCATTGGGCCATTTCAAATTTTGGAAAGGCTTAGTCCAGTTGCTTATAGAGTTGCCTTACATCTGGGAATGGAACAAATGCACAATGTGTTTCACGTGTCAATGTTAAGGGGTTATCTCCGAGATCCGTTCCACATGATTGACTATCACCGAGTAGCACTTGATGAAAATATGGAGTACAGAGAATGGACAGAAAGGATCATTCACCGACAAGTAAAGCAGCTGAGGAACAAATCCATTCCAATGGCAAAAGTGGAATGGAAAGAACATTATGGTAAGGATGCCACGTGGGAGAAAGAAGAAGAAATGCAACAACACTACCCATATTTGTTTCTGACATAAGGTAATGTAAGTTTGGGGGACCAAACTTCCTAAAGGAGGGAAGAATGTGACAACCTAACTCTGTATTATGTTAATTAATCTCAATTATGATTATGATTATGTGCTTAATATGATTTTTAGTGCCATTTGTATGATTATACGCACTTTTGAATTTCTATTTGTTCACCGTAGGAAAATCTGTTTGACTTACTGCTATAAATTGAAATTGCAGACTGTACAAGTTACAGAAACTGAAATTGTCTGCACCATTATAATAAGTGTGATTTTTAGAGCCTATGGTTAAATTTAATTAGAAATTGATTCGGATCAAAATAATTAGATCAAACTGATTAATTTGGCACAATTACTTAGCCTTAATCAAATTTGATTAAGGTAAGCATATATAAAGGCCTAATTGCACTTAAGTTCATATTATGAGCTCAAAAATCTGGAATACACTCTAAGAGAGAGAGTGAGCCGATTATAGAGAGAGGAAGAACACAATTTGGAGGATTTAGCTCAAGCTTGGAGGATTGAATAGAATTCACTCAAGAACTAGCTAAGATTTGAAAGATTGAAGCTTCTAGGTGAGTAATTGAGCTCAAATTCATGAGTTTAAATTTATACCTAAGTGAATCCAAGCATGGTATGTGACTAAGGGCAAGAATTGAGTTGAATGTGATGAAATTGAAGTTGCATATATACTTGCATGTTGCATTCACCATGATTATGTTCATTTGAGCATGAAACATAAAGGATTGAGCACCAAATCATACATGCAAGCATAGTTTTGATGAGCTTCATGATTATAAGCATTATTTGTACCATTTGAAACGGAATTAGAGCCAACGAGTTACATGCATGCATGGTTCATGAAGGTATGTAGCTTAGTTGCATGTGGTTTGAAGTTATCAAGAAGAATATGGAATGATTTGAGAATTGGATCATGCTTTTGGAAAATTGGTCTCAAATTACCTATGTTCCCATGTCATGTAATGTCTTTCCATGTTTTTGTACCAAAAATATGAGTCTTAAACCTTTGGAATCAAGTTTTGAGCTTTAAACAAAATTCTGGAAAACCTAGAATTCGACCAGTCCGCTCGAGCAAGGAAAGTCTCACTCAAGCGTGAAAATTTGGCTCCCAAAAGTTTTGTAGAAATTGCACAGCGGCTCGAGTGGCGGACTTTATGCTCAAGCGAACCTTGTTTTGCGAAAACTTCCCCACTCGAGTGTCGAGAATCTCGCTCGAGCGTGAATTACACATAACCAGTACTTTTGCAGACCAAAAGGGGTCCGCTCGAGCAACCAAAACTACGTTCGAGCGGAGAGCCCTATTTTAGAAATTTTGAAAAGTTGCTCTATGTTTTGTTTTCCGTTCTCTTTCATTTCTAAGCACTCTTAGGCATGCATTGAGCATGCTAAATGAATTAAAGAACATAAAAGAAGCCTAAGAACATTAAGCATATTAAAGAATGGATTGAATTGTATTATGACCCAATGTGTTATGAATTATGTAGGGTCAAGTCCAAGGACGAATCAAGCACCAGGATACAGTGAGTAATATCTTAGTAAAGATAATTTGTGTATATATATTATTTTCTAAACGTTACCTGTGTGGTAAGTTTCTAAGCCTCTGATTTGATACTGTGAATGAGTGTTCTATCCACTTGGTTTGCACTGAAATATGTGAAGTGAAAGATACATGAGTACGAAATGGGCCTAAGGCCGTTCGGTTTACTTGAAAAGGATATAAAATCAGCCTAAGGCCGTTTTGTATAACTGTTGAATTGAATAGGCCAAAAGCCGTTGAATGGGCTAGAGGCCGTTCCGAATAAGGAAATAATTGGACCTAAGGTCGTTTTGAATGCGGAGGTGAATGCGAACATGATCATGGATCATGAGTGCGCATAAATGCGAAAATGGATTAGTTGGACCCAAGGTTGTTTCATGTATGAATTGGATCCAAGGTTGCTTTACATATGGTGGACCTAATGTCATTCCGCACATATTGGACCGAGGGTCGTTTTGCCTATGAATTGGACCCAAGGCCATTTTGCATGTAATGGACCAAGGGTCATTTTGCAAGTTTGAGTTGGACCTGAGGTCGCTAAGTATATGATTATGGATATGATATATGATGTGTTGGATCTAAGGTCGTTTTGCGTTGGTATCGACCAAGATGTTTGATTTGTAACTTATGATTAAATGAATCTCATTCATAAACTCCTTTACTCTGGTATTATTCACTGGGCATTAGCTTACTCTTTATTTATGTGTATGTAGGTGAGCAGCGGGACATCCAACCCCAACCCCCGTGAGCAATGAGAAACTAAGTTTTGAGAGGTCAACCAAGGTCGCCTCATGCAAGAGGCCTTCTTTTTGTTTTACCCATCTTTTGTTCTTTTGCGGTCACATATGATCGAACTTGTATAACCTTGGTTTTTGAATTCTATTAAATACTGACTGCTAAATGGTCCTGGACTTATGTATGAATATTTGTGTATTGTGAGTTATTACATATATGGGAAAGTTTTTGGTTAAACCATGTATGCACAGCTCGTTGGACATTTTTTTTGTGTGTAAGTTTTGCTTCCGCAGCTTGGCCCCCTATTATTTAATATGATTTGATTTCTAATTGAGGATGTAGGTAATCTCATGATTATTGGCCAATTATGACTCTAATCCATAGGGGCGGGCTTGGGTCATGACACAAACAACCAGTTGAATCTATGTTAGTTGGTTGGTTAGTGTGAGACCCTTTCTATCAATTTGATATACATATGATAATCACATCGAGACGTCCTTTCCATAGATTTTTGAACCTATGTCCTAACCCCTTTCACTGGCCTTTATGATAAGCCAGTCCCACAGGCTTAAGGAAATAGAGAGAAGAAAGAAAGGAGATGGACCCCAAGTTACTACCAAATGAGATTGATTGAGCTATGGATGCACGACTTGGATCGGAGCAAGCAATAAGGTCGCTTGGATTAGACCTATTAAATGGATTTTATATCGAATCAAACATACCCTTTTTGATATGGTATCTATGATTGTTGGGTGGTGATTCAATAGATCCAGGCAGGTTTAGATGCTAGTCAGAGCTGGGTGGGCTGCGACACTTGGGATGGAATACTTGGTCAGATATCAGTTATAGAAAACAGCCTGATTATACATTCTTTGCTAATAAAATGGCTACTTTGCAAGGCACAAAAATTCCTGATTTGACCTACTAAATCTAAATGAATTTTCTTCTTTATGAAAGATGCCCTCTCATGACCTTTATATAGGATTGACGAGTGTTGCTTATAGCCAGGAGTTAATGCCAATACACTATCCTGGTACTCGATCCCAGTAGTTTGATGTTGTTAAAGACAACTTGTAGCTTATTGGCTGGGATATGAACCAAGGGCCTGTTCGAGCTTGCTTCCTGGTTGGCCTAGCTGGGTGGAGAGGAGAGCTAGCGGTGGAGAAGGAAGCGGAACGCTCTAAATATGCAATCTTAAGCTTTGAGCTTTCTCTTGTGGAGAAAATAGAATATTTGGAGACTCCAATGGATTTGCCTATTACTAAAATAGGCCATTTAAGCAAGTTTCTCTGTGGGGTATGCCCTTTCACCCTTTCCCACTTCCATAGCTTATAGTACGGAGATGAGAAATCCATCTCAACCTAAATTAGACATTCATTGCTGAAGCCATGTAGGTTACTTAACTAGCATATAAATAAAGTTGATGCTATTAGCCCATTCAAGCCAGGTGCTAATGTAAGAGCTGGGCTCATATACGCCGCTTGGTTACTCTACTTGGGTTGGCCCATACTTGTTAATATATGATATCGCATTGAGACGTCCTTGCCATGGCAAGTACAAACTCCCACCACCTTTCCCTTTCACTGCTATATCCAATAGCCTAGCTTCACTCTCTATGCTTAGCCTCTCTGTAGTGCTGAGACTCTATGTAGTACGAGTTCAAAAGGTATCCATTCTTGTCAAAAGAAAGAGAAGAAGAAATAGACCTGACTTCTAAGAGCTCTGGCACAAAGCTATAAAGCGAATAAGATAGCTAGTCATTCTAGTCCTTGTTATAAGGTTCCGAGTTATGGTTTCCGAAAGAGAAATCCATTTAAATATGAGACTCGCATGGAGACCTTTCACTTTTCCCTTTTAATAGGATAAATAATCCATACCCAACCATTCC